>JANHFX010005085.1:0-32240 GCA_027560015.1 Chloroceryle amazona
TTCCCTGGTAATTTGTTTTTATGTTACCTGAAAAGCTGAAAATATCAATAAAAACATTCTCAACAAGGATGTTTTGGCCAAAAAAAACAAACCAAAAACCCAACAACAAAAAACTACAAAAGCAAACCAACAAAACAAAAGCAAACCAACAAAACAAACAAAAAAGCCCCAAACAAACAAAAAACAAACCAGAGCAAGCAAACAAAACCTCAAAACAAACAAACAAAAAAAAACAACAAAGAACTTGACTTAAACAGCAAGAAGTCACTGTAACTCTGCAAAATGAGCAAGGAAGATGGTCTGTTGTTGTTCGATGTAAAGGAGCAGTTGATCAGTCTGTAGAAAGGCAAGAATAAATACTTGCCACTTCTACTAATAGATTGCAGGGAGACTGCAGAACTGAATTTTCATTTCATTAATGGTTTTAATGGCTGTTTACAGTGTTTTGGAGACTGTCAGCATTGCTTCCTTAGAAGCTGTGAAAAGCTATCTAATTCTGCAGCCCACATACATTCTGAATCCCTGTGAATTTGCCATGTATGTATCCTCTGTATCTGTCAGGATCTGTGCTTGGACATAAACTTGATGCTCTTTTCAGAGTACATCATGATGGGGTTTGTATTTAGGTAATCTTTGGTAGACTGGAGCTGCAGCAGGATATCTGTGCGGTATAACTTGTGCTGCTATTGCTCAGACCTGAATTTATTGGGGATTTGAATGAGAATAATGGAACACTACTACTGGTGCAAACTCTTAGTTGTAATCCTTCCCTTAATGGGAATAATTTTGAATGTCTCTTCACTGACCATTTTCTAGACAGATACTGATTTATTTGAAATGTGAAGGAACTCAATGTCTTCTAGGCCCTTTGCATCTCTTTCTTGCATACTGCAAGAATTACTAATTTTTTGAGTAATAACTGTGATTTCTTAAGAGCCAAAAGATCGTTCTTGTTCATATTTGTTTGATCTGAGTTTTTTCAAAAACTGTTGTGTATCAGTTACACAGTTACCTGAAGCTACTGGTAATATGGCTCATACCTTCTCTTCTACTCTTTTACTGGTAGGTAGTCCTTTAAATGACTCACTTGTAATTTTCGCAGCAATATGTGTATGTAGCAGTAAAACTCGAACTACTTTTCAGATGACTAAAAAGAAATTAAGAACAAGCTCTCAGTGACTTGCTGTTAAGTCTTCAGCTGACCTTTTGTGATAGAGAAGTCGCAATATGAAAACTTGTTTAGGTAAGGCTGAAAGGGCAGAATTAGTAAATTTGGGTAGTTTTTGAAATATTTTTCTTTTGTCTTGGTAAGTTTCACTCTGTGAAGCTTAGTAACACACAAAAAAAGAAATCTCTTTGTTACGTGACTTTGCTTGAAAAATAGGTCCCTTGTTTTAATGTGTTAAAAATATGAAGGTGATGTGCTCAGAATGAGTTTTGGTCTTTGTTGTGGTTAGTGTTTTAGATAGCAGAATTATTGTTATGGCATAGTTTAGATGTTTACCAAGGTCTACTGTACAAGCATTTTTTTTCCCCTGATTGCATGTTAGTGTATCTTTTAAATTCGATATTATTTTTCTTCCTTTGAGAAATTTAAATGTTATTGTGTTTTTTCATGCAGCTCACCAAGTCTCATCGGCAAGGTCACATGGTGAAAGTGGACTGGCTGGACAGATTGACCTTTAGAGAAATAGAAATGATCAATGAGGTAGGTCATCATTCATCAAATTTGTAGGGTTTTTAACATCCTGCTAACTTGGAAACTTTGCTTGCTTAGGAGAGTAACTCAAAGCACTTGTCCTGCATTTCTTCGTCGGTGTATATGGTAAAAGGAGAAATCATTATTTAAGCTTCTGAAGTTGATTTTACTTTGGCAGTAATGAGAATCATAGAATAGTTTGGGTGGAAGGTGATCTTTAAAGCTCATTTATTTCCAGCCCCCCCTACAGTGAGTAGGGACATCTTCAACATGCAGGTTGCTCAGAGCCCCATACAACCTCACCTGGGGAATCTACCACCTCTCTGGGCAACCTAGACCAATGTTTCACCACCCACAGTGTCAGAAAACATACTTCCTTCTATCAAGTCTAAATCTCCCGTCTTAGTTTAAAACCATCACTCTTTGTCTGTCCTGTCACAAGCAGCCCTGCTAAAACGTATGTCCCTGTCTTTCTTAGAGGCCCCCTTTAATTTTTGAAAGGCCACCGGAAGGTCTCCCTGGAGCCTTCTCTTCTCCAGAACAACCCAAACTCTCCCAGCCTGGCCTCCCAGCCCCCCCAGCATTGTTGTGGCCTCCTTTGGCCCCTCTAAAACAGGTCCCTGTCTCTCCTGTGCTTAGCACTCCAGAGCTGGACCCATCACTGCAGAGGGGGTCTCTCCAGAGCAGAGTAGAAAGGCAGAATCCCCTCCCTTGATCTGCTGCCCACATTGCTGGGGATGCAGCCCAGGATACGGTTGGGGCTTTCTGGGCTGCAAGTGCACATTCCCAGCTCAAGCTTTTCATCCACCGTAACAGACAGCGTGAAGTTTTTAGCTTAAGTGAACTTGATCGCAGAAGACAGCACTTACTAATAATTTGGAATAGCTTGGAACAAATGCAGTTATATATGAGTAACATTAACTAAGATTTAGATTGTGATGGAAAGCATTTTGGACATAAAGGCTGTTCCTTGGTTTCTGAACTGTTCGGGTTTGTTGGTTGTGATTTTAGGTGATGAGGAAAAACATTTGTAAGATTTGAATGAGTATTTTAAAAAAAAAATAAAAATCTTGTAGTTAAATACCTGAATTAGATGTTAACCCTCATTCAGCAAAATCACCTCCCAAACTGTTAAATGATTATACTCGCCTTGCACAACAGAATCATAGACTCATAGAATGTTAAGGGCTTGAAGGGACCTCGAAAGATCATCCAGTCCAACCTCCCTGCCAGAGCAGGATCACCTGTAGCCGATGACACAGGAACGTGTCCAGGCAGCCCTTGAACATCTCTAGAGAGGGAGACTCCACAACCCCCCCGGCCGGCCTCTTCCTGTGCTCTGTCACCCTCAGTGAAAAAATTTCTCCTTAGGTTCATGTGAAACTTCCTACGCCTCAGCTTCCACCCATTGCCCCTTGTCCTATCATCAGGCATCACCAAGAAGAGCCTGGCTCCATCCTCCTGGCACTCACCCTTATAAACATTGATCAAATCACCCCTCAGTCTTCTTTTCTCCAGGCTAAAAAGCCCCAGCTCCCTCAGTCTTTCCACATAAGAGAGATGTTCCAGTCTATGCCAGACTATGCAACAGCCTATTTAAGCTATACACTAAGTCAGTTCTAAATATTAGCATATGAAAACAAAATGGAATCTTGAGTATTATAGGTAGGCATATTTTCAGTGTACTTTTCAAATAAATTTGTAGAGCACATAGCAGCTGAGCACTGACAAACTAACTGGATGTGTCTCTGATCCAGTTAGCGACTTTTTGGGAAGCAGATCTCCATATTCTGTTCCCAGCTCCTGTAGACACAGAGCATGAAGAGGAGGACAGCACTGGGACTACTACAACATACTAGATGTAAGTAAATTTATTACTTAAAGCCTTGAGTTCTAAACTTCAAATATTGTTCAATATTTTCTTAGAAGCCTACGCATCAATATATTTTATTTATTTTTTAAATCTTTATAAACAAAGTATAGTTCTGACTTATTTTGTAGAACCTGATGGTTGTTGGTACTTCATGCAGCATCATCTATTTAAAACAAAACAAAGCAAACAAAAAACAAAAAAAAAACAAAACAAAAAAAAACAAACAAACAAACAAACAAAAAGCCAAAACCAAACAAAAAAAAACCCACAACTGGTGGGGATAAGCTATTTTGTTTTAAATTAAAGGTTTTCCATTTTGGTATTTTAGTCTAAAGGTTTGACTTCCTAGAGTAAGAACGTTTAATATGTTACCTATTGTGGCTCAGTATCTCTGCATTATCCAGAACTGTGAGAGCATTTACACATATGTCTCTTAAAAATCTTCTGAACCCCTTGAATTACTACCACCAGCTTTGTCTTGAGGATTTCAAGTCTTGGGAGGTGAAATTCCTATGTTTCATAAAAGTAGATCCTCAGCCAGATAAAGGTCCGGAGGGGACTGTCAGGCAGAGTGTGACTCTGCACGTGTATTTGCATCTGTGCATATGTGGGGCTGCATAAACAGACATAATCTTAACAAAGAGTGAGTCTGTGAGCTCCATCACATGTGTGAGAGCATGGTACAGTAGTTGGTAGGAAACCAGATTGTACCAGGTGTGATGCAGAATAACTGGTCCAGAATCCTGTAAATTCTCTCCAGGAAGCACTTCAGAGAAAAAGAAACAGAACAATAAAAAAAAAAATAAAAAAAAAATAAATAAATAAAGTAGTTTTGCCATGGGCTTGTTTTACCCAGCAGTGTTTTTTATATAATTAGAGATGAAGTACTACAACTACAAAGCCAGCTTGTGAGTACTTTATTTACCTTTCACCATCCATCTTGCTTTCATTCTGGCTTTATTTTCTTCTGCAATTTCTGGTGATTTTTCTGTTAGGTTTGACGGTGAAGGGAAGCAGAAGAAATTGTTCCTTTTTTTTTTTTCTCTCACACCTGTACACTCCCATTGGTTGTTTTCAACTGCCAGCACTTCAGGAGCAGAAGGTGATACAGTCTTCTCTGGTTTGGTTTTGTTTTGTTTTGGTTTGGTTTTTTTTTGTTTGGTTTGGTTTGGTTTTGTTTGATTTTTTGTTTGGTTGGTTGGTTGGTTTTGTTTTGTTTTGTTTTGTTTTGTTTTTATGTTTTTGCTTGCTTGGTTGGTTGGTTTTGTTTGGTTGGTTGGTTGGTTTGTTTTGTTTTGTTTTGTTTGTTTGTTTTCTTTTTTTTTTTCCTCAAAAAGGCCATAATTGCCAAAGTAATATATTTTGAGAGCTGGGGAATGGGGATGGGAAAGAAAGGGATGGGGCCTTTGCTTTAATGTAATAGGTATATTTTGGTAATAAATATCTCTGTTCTTAAAAACAGAGATATGGCTATCTTCTTGTGTGCAATCTAAGCTAAAAAGCACTTTTGCAAGGCTATGGGGGAGTAATAGCTTTGGAAAAAGAAAAGATGAACAAAGAATGGGAATCTTAAAGCTTCCTGGCAGAATAGGGGTAGCAGCAAGGAGAGGTAGTATCACTAAATAGCCTTCCTTTTGTAGTCAGCAGACGTATTACTTGCAAGACCTGGTGTCATCAGTGGATGGTAAAATACTGTGGTTATTATGAAGTATCTGAAGCGCGTACGTTTAAGGAGTCTTAAGGGAGTCATTCAAAACAGATTGCAGGTGGATTGTGTTAAAATAGCTTTTTGTAACCTCTTCAGCTGATGTGATGATTCTTTGTAATAGTGAAGCTACTTGAAGTACAATATCAGTGTCCTCCTGTCCTTCCACATGTCCATGATTTAGAAAGGACTCTGCCAGAGTCCTTCGGAGGGTAAAATACCTAACCCCACTTGTTTCTGGAGTATTGAGCAGTGGTGCAGTTCACATGCACAGGCTCAAACCTGAAACAGCAGGGATGCTGCTTTGAGAGGAATTCATAGCTCATCTACACACAGACATTAATCAGTTAAGCTGTGTGTGGGATGGTCCTTTCCAAAGTGGATTAAGCTATACCACAGGGAGGTACTTAAACTCTGAATAAAACCTCTCCACAATTCAAAGTTATGCAAAATTCAGCAGAGCAACTTTGAATTCTTTCCCTTGACAGAAACATGTTTGTCCTCATTTTTTCCCCATCAGTGGTGAGGGATCAGAAGAAGGGAGCTTTACAGACTTGTCCTAAGGATGATGATTGTTCTTATAAACTGCAGTGTGTGGAAAGTAAAGCGATACGAAGGGAGAACTAAGCAGTGTGGGGACTGGGGACCTCTGGAGCTCACCTATTCTGTGGTTTGCTCCAGCCTGTAGTCCTCCCAGTCAGATAATGGCACCTTCCCCATCTCGCTAGGTGCTTAGACACTAATTGGAATATCTAAGGAGTATGTTGTATGGATAAACATTCCACAGTGCCACGCAAATTGTTTCATCTGTCCTTGATCTATAAAATAGGAAGACTTTTTGTGCAGTCCTTTCTTCAGTGTATCTCCTTTCACTGGGAATCAGATTGTGAAGTTAATTGAAACCAAAGGCTTTTCTCTCTCATGCCTGTTTAATATAACATCTCTTTCTGATTAGAGACTGAAGAACCCATATTGCAAAAGAAAAATTGGTTCTGGGTTTGTTGTTTTTTGTTTGTTTGGTTTTGGTTTCTTTTAGTAGGTTTCTTTACTGCCACAGTCATAGATAAACAGTTTTCTAGCTACAAGATAGGAAGCAATTAGGGAAAATCTCTGCTTTTAACAAATCATTCACAAATTACTTCCCTTTGAACTTTAGGTGGAATAACAAGCTCTATGTCTTCATGCAGGTATAGAGCAGTACCTACTTATATTGCCAAGCTGCTGGTACAGCACCCTGTGACAGGTCCACTGTGTCCCCAGGACAGGGACAGAGCTTTTTTCTCTTTTCTAGTAAACACTGAATTGTTTTTTTGCCCTGTATCTGGTCATGTCAGCTGTACTCATTCAGTCCAGTCAGCCGTCTGTCACATTTCCAATACTGTATCATCATCAACTGACATACCAGCGAGAGATTTCTGATGAGGGCACAACTGGTCTGGTAGCCGTGTCTATTCCCTGAGGTAGTCAGCTTCCATTTCAGCTTAAACTTGGTCTTTCTTTCCCTTTGGCCATCCCTGCGGGGAGCCATTCTTGTGTGGATAACTGTTTCACTTCTGATGCTTGGGTCTGATCATGCAGCGACTGTCTGGTACTAAGTTTTCTGATCCAGCAGAGGTGAAGGGGAGATGGTTGATGCTGTAATGACTGTCTGATTCATTCACCAATCTCAAAGGTGAGGACAGCACCATGAATGGCAGGAAGCTTTATCTTTAAAGGAATGATTCAGCTGAGGTCTCTGACCAGATTCTGCAAGGCAGCATTAAACTGGAAGTTAATTCAGTTTCTTTTACAAAGGAAAGCACAGCAACAGACCTTGGGATAGAAATAAGGTCGTTTTATAAATGAAATTACATGATAAAGAGCTGTACCTGTTGAAATCCTGAATGGGGAAGAAAATGTGCTTATGTAATGGAGGTGTTCTGTGTGGTTAGTCCATACAATTTACTAAAACATGTAGGTGGTATCTTTTCAAGGATATTGGACGATACTGTGTTTATCTTTTCCAAGTTGCAAACAACGTGCCAATAACAAGGTGCTGACTGGCATCTTAGTCTGCAAATGAGGAGATGACAGATCTTAGCTCCCATTCTGTTTCTAACTTGACAGACGATAATTTTGAAATAATAACTGAGGAATGTGGTATTACAGTCCTGGCTGTGGCTTTCATTGTCCTCGAAGATTTTTCAGTTTTTCTACTCCTATTTCCCTCTCAGCTCTGTAAACTCAGTGGTGCACGATGCATTTTTAACTTGTCTCACACAAGAAGTACCGTAGCTTGGGGCTTTAATTTCAGATAGATCTGAGAATTGCTGTTGTAATCTGCCAAATCGCAATGCATTTTGATTGTATTTTGCATTTAGCCTTGGTTTGTTGGCTTGTGTTTGTTCCATACGTTAGAGTTGAAAGATGCCTGAAGAAATGTATTGCTGGAACTCCTGTTCCTGTCAAACAGTGTTCTGGCGGTTCTCTCCATCCTTCTGTCTTAGAAAGCTGTAGTAAAAACAAGGACAATGAAAACATTCTTTCCTTTGGTTAACTAATCCTAAAGTTCTGTGCTTACAAAATGAAAGCTTAATTGAAACACAGCAAAACAAGATGATGAGTTTTTCATCTTAAGAAGGCAATAACCACAATACCTGAGGTCAGGCCTTTTTGTCAGGGTCTACGTTTTCTGCATCCACATCATCCATCTTGATGGGTACCTGATCCTGATTTAATATGCTGCAACAGATAAATTCTCTTGTTTAACAAAGAGATACAGCCAGAAGGATAACTAAAAGCTGTACTTTTTTCTAGTTTAACACCATATGGATTACAAATTTACAAGAACTGAGAACTATAACTCCTAAGGATTTTTTTTTCTCATCTACAGTTAGAGTTCTGTAATAGGCAAGAAGACCAAGTCATTTAAGACTTGTAAATCAGCATAAATCAGGACACCCCCAGTTCAGTCTTACATCTCCATTATGTATGTATACAAAAGGCTTACTTAGCATGTATTTTTCCACTATTTCATTATTTTGTTGCCCATGTTAATATATCTGGTCATGCAACTACTAATAAAGTTCCTTAATGGCAGTTTTAGTTTTGAGCCTTTTGTTCAGCCATAAAGATTGTTCTTTTTGTTACTAATGTTTGTTTTTTTTGCATACTGTGTTCTAGTCTAGTGCATTACTATTGGAGCTTACCCTTTTTCAACCATGGATGTTGATACTAGTGCAAAGACAACCATGGATGCAGTGGTAGGGTTACCAGCTATCCCAATTTTTGTGACTGCAGAGTGTTGACATTGGACTAAAGTACCTGTAAAGATGGAGTCACCACTCAAATATTTGACTACAGTTTGCACAATGTACTGTTCTTTAATCTGGGATCATGAAAAGGTAATCTGAGACCATAGCAATTGATGACATATAGACACAAATTTTTGGTCAATCCAACTCTCAGGTGTACACATATTCTAATCCTGTAGATTACAGCCAGCATATGCAGGATCCTGTTCAGTGCTTTACTGCCTTTGGACAACTACTGAAAAATCTCTCTTCCCATTTCTTTTGCCAGGCAAGTGGGTGAGGATCATCATGCTTAGCTTTACCTTGTGATATTTGGATCACAGATTAGGAAGGATCACTTCTAAAGGAGGTTTGTTTAAGGTATGTCCCAGATCTAATCAATAACACTCCTGGATGACTATTACTCTGTAAGAGCATGGTTTACCCACATTTTCCATGTCCAGCCTGTCAGCTGGAGGTTTTGGCTTCCCCAGGCCATCTGAAATGGCATTGTCTGCTTAGTTTTAGCCAGATTAAATCAAGGTTTATGTGCCTACTTTAGGCTGAGCTGACTCTGAAATTATTAGGTTTCACTGGCTGTACTGAGTAGATTTCCATGAACCATGTTGGGAACTTAGGTGCATATGTTTATGTAAAGCTGAAATACACATAGGGCAGTACTGGCATGTTGCTTGCAAGGACCAAACAGAAGGCATCGCTAACTGGGTCTCTCAGTCAGGGGAAGTTTAGATAATTTTAAGGGAATCTGAGTTCCTACTAGTTGTCAGGGGAGAGGTTCAAGGCACTAGGCCATATACTTCTTTAAGGGGAGGTCACAGTCACTGACATGCACACATTATGTTATACAGTGAAATGTGCCATAGATCTGTGAGATGTGCATTAAGTGTGCATCCAAATCACATTTAGGCTTTAATTTGTCTGACTGCAATGTCACACACTTGTCTTCTGGGAGGAGTCACAGGAACATTCAGAGAAAGGGGCAGTCCCATAACAATTGCATCCAGCTGGTTACCCTGGAAAGACTGTCATTTCTATGAGCACAAATTCTGCTGAAGTTCAGAGCTTTGCATATAGTGAAGTATTAGGAGTAGAGCCCTGCTACTGAAATACTTTTCCCACATGCAAATTCCCATTAACTTAATCAGAATGAGAGGTGTCCCCCAAGAAGGACAGGAGATGGTGATGTCCCAAGAAGACAGACTGCTTTTAGCTGAATTTATTGGTGGATGGTGTTGCAGCAGAGAGTACCACCTTTTAGAAATGTCATCTTCTCAAAAGAGGAGAGGTCAAATGCATTTCACACAACTAGGCAAATCAACTGAGCTTAAGATGTTCTGTTATGCCCAGCCTTGGACTCTAAACCTTCATGTAGCATCCAATTGCCATGGTAGTTAAGCTTCAGAGGAGCTTGCTTATTTCTCTCCTTTATCTGCTTTCAGGTGTTTTGTGAAGCTTAAAATATCAAGCATGTTCAAGTCCTGGTAGTGGAAAGATGTCAGGTAAGGCATAAATTATTAACTTCTGTAGAGATTTGCATGGATTTTCTGAAGTTAAACATGAATTTGTACTGATATTGCAGTTTTCAAATGTGTCTTCAGGATTTTATTGATTATTCCCCTCCTGGTTTATTTAATTCATAAAATCCAGTGTAATTGAAGGTGGCAATGAGGCCATTTTATTATTATTATTATTAATGTATTTATTTTCATTCTAATTAATTTAAGAGAGGACAATTACTTGAATTTGAAATGATTACAGGGAATTTCTGCTGGCACAATAAAGGAGACACTTTATCCCAGTACTCCATAGATATCTTGCCAGTTGTTTGCCATTTCATATGTATGAACCATTTATTGAGTCTCCCTTAAATCCTATATACTGGCATCAGGGATCCAAGTCACTCTTATTTCATCTGTTGCATCAATCTGTGTTGTCTTCTCTTGACCTTTTAAATTTGTAAGCTCTTCTGAGCAAGGATCATACCATTACATTGCATAGTGATTCTCAGTGTAGGTCTAGAATTAATGAGTATTCCTAAAATGCAAGTAGTCATGGAAGAAACCATCGATCCAAGCCCAAATGAAAAGGCACATGTAAATAGCATAGCTGCATCTTGATAGGTAACTGTAGCATAAGAGGAGACAATAGATTACTGCATAGAAGACAGGAGAAGACCTCTGAATAAAATGGATATCTTCTGTATAGTTCAACTCATACATTTTCACTTTGTTCAATCTGAAAACATCAAAAACAAATGAGGGTTTTGTCTTCTAAGTTCTTGAAGAGCTGTCAACTATTGTTAAACAAAACTGTGTAAGCACAAGTCAAGTCAGCCTGCTAGACTGCACCAAATGACTTCTCATGGCAAATAGTAAATTCAGATAGTCGGCCTTTATGTAGGATAGAGCTGGCAAAGAAGTGCCTCGCCTGAAACTTCAGTCAGAAAAAATGTATTGTTAAGATGTGGCAGTGATGCCTTCCTGTGAATTCCTGACTCCACACCATGAAGCTGTGTGTTGGATTGTAAAAGCAGATGTCACAGACAAAGCTTGGTTAAATTTGAAGAACAGTCTGGTTTGGAAGGGACCTATAAAGGTTCTCTAGACCAACCCCCCTGCAGTGAGCAGGGACATCTGCACAATTAGAGCATTTTTCTCAGAGCCACATCCAACCTCACCTGGAATCTTGCCAAGGATGGAGCAGTGACCACCTCTCTGGGCAACGTGTGACAGTGTTTCATCATCCTCAGTATAAAAAAATTATTCCTTCTATCTAGTCTAATTTTTTATTTTAAAACCATCACTCTTTCTCCTGTCTAAAATTGTGCCCGCAATGTCGATGGAGGTGAATTTTTACGCCATTGCACAGACCAGCATGTGAGTGTGAAAGGCATTCTCATAAACTGTGCTGTAATCATCTCACAAAGAAAATCACTTGTGAGATCTATACATCAGTATTCTATCTTTAAACATACATTTCTACCCTTTTTGTACATCTCTTCCCCACACCCCCCACCCTCACCCTTCACTCATTTTTCTCTTTTGCCATAAGAAAATAATTGGAAGGGGGTAAAAATATTAATGTAAAATAAACCCTTTTTTTCAGATTTTGTTTAAGAAAGCAAAGCAAAAACTGTAGGAATAATAGGGGGAAGCATTTGAAAGTGATTCTAATAATAATAATACCATAAGGAAAAACTGGCATTATACAACCCCATCTGTTAAAAGGCTTATTCAGGAAAGATATCTCAGAGTTCTAATACATAGTTTTGGGAAAATATCTTTTTATGCTCAGCAGCAGTCAAAGAGCAATTGAACATTAGGAACTGTTAGAAAGGGAATAGAAAATGTAGAGACAAAACATCCTCATGCCACTGTGTGCATGTTTGTGCATCCACACGCTGAATGCGAGCGAAGCTGTGCTTGTCCTATCCCAAAATGGATGTATTGAATGAAAAGAATATGAAGGTAAGTAGAAAGGATAAGCAAGGGAACAAAATAATGACTCCCAGCACAGGATCAATATCTGGACCAGAAAGCTTCAGTCTAGAAAAGAGATAGCTGAGGAAGGGTGTGATGGAGGTCTCCAAAATATGCAGTACACTGGTTCTAGGCTTCCCAGTACAAGAAAGGTAGTCCAGAAAGGGTCGCAAAGGTGATGAAGTAACTAGTCAATCTTTCGTATGAGAAGAAGCTGAGAGAGCTGTCAGTGTTCAGCCTGGAGAAGGGAAGGCTCAGGGGGGATCTTATCCATGCATATAAGTACCTGCATGTGGGGAATGGAGAAGAGGATGTAACTCTCTCAGCACTGGCCGGTGACAGAACAAGAAGCAATGGTCACAAATTAAAACATGGGAAATGCAATCTAAGCACAAGGAAAAAAAATAAATTAATTGTTGTTTTATTGTGAGGGTGGGCAAATTTGTGGACGGGTTGCCCAGAGTAGTTTTGAAGTCCTCATCTGTGGAGACACACAAAACCCAGCTAGGCAGAGTCCTGTAGGCATAAACACATATAGTCTTGTAGACATAAACTGTTGACCAAGTCTTGGACAAGGAGTGGATCCAGCCACAACCAGACTCCGCTCTGAGAAGGAGTTTAGACAGCAAGGGTTTCCATCTGAACATCATGACTCAGTGGGAGGGTCTCCCTTACCTTTTTGCATCACTGATCTCTGTAAACTATTCTAAATTGATTCTAACTTGTTTTCTATTCGAACATTTCTTCTATGTAGTAATAGAGTGAACCTGTGATCTATAACAGCCATAACACTGCTCTGGGTGACCCTGCTTGAGCAGGAGAGTTGGACTAGGTGCTTTCAAGAGGCCCCATTTATCCTAAGGTATTCTGTGGAAAATACCAAGTAATATGGAAAAAAAGTGAAGAAGGATTGTTTTCTTCTCTTAATGAACAGAAGGTATCAAAAGGAAATTAGCAAGAGAAAGGTTTGAAAGAAATAAAAGAAAATGCCTTTTACACAGTACATAATTGAACTATGGAGCTCCTTATCATAGTGTTTTGTGGATGCTAAATAGCAATTTGATAAATATATGGAAGAAACATTCATCAAGGTCAGTTAAACACAACATTGCCCACAGTTCTTGGATTTCCTGAACCTACAAGCTATTGGAAACCTAGTGAATACAGCAGAGAGAAATATTAATATCTTTTTAGCCTTCTCCTATTCTTACCCTTCTCCTTCTCAATCTTCTTTTGACTTTTGTTACTGGTCACAGTTGAAGACATGGCACAGTACAGCTGACCTTGCATAGTTGGTCATGTGTTCAGAAGTGTAATGCATGTGCACTTTGTGATCCAATTCATTGCAAATGCTCTGTAAAAAGGCTGTAAGAAAGGGGTGTCTGTCTGAGAGAAATCAAACGTGCCTTGAACAGAGAAAGGAATTATTTGCACAGAGGGCAGATTTGTTGAGAAAGAAATTTCCGTTATCATGTTTGCTCTTGATTTAATTGATGTTTAATATATAATACAGGAAATTCCATACTGAAAACTATTCAAGCACAAATAAAAATTTAATATGCTTTTCAGAGACTCGGGGTAATTCTGATATACATAAGTATAAATAAAATTACTTGAATTACTTACAGTAAAATGGGAATTAGGAAATCTGTTCCTTTTTCAAAACACAAGAGTATAGCTGTATATTAGGAGACTGAAGAGTTTCCCGTTTTAAAAAGCAAATTATACATTTTTAGGAAAATCTGGAGCATATGCTGAAGAAATGGTTCATCATAATTAATTTTTAGGCAAAATAGCGAAGAATTTGATTTGCACAAGACAGAAAACTGACAGTCTCTGTAATTGATTAAAATTCAGGAGAGTGAGGTTTATTTTTGCTTTTGATTATGACAAATAAAGCAAATCAAAAAGCAGCCATGGTCTCGACTTACAGTGCAGGGAAGTAAAACTCTGGATAAGAGAGTTTTCTTTTTGTTTTGTTTTGTTTTTTTTTTTCATTTTGGCTGAAGACACGTATACTCAAACTGAGAAGAAAGAACCAGCGGAAGTGACAGGATTTTGTGCAAAGAATCTGTACAAGGTTGAAAATGATGAAAAATTAGACAGCATGGGGATTAATTTAAGTCTGGGCAAGAAAGTTCTCTCTTGAAGATGAGAGCAGATGAAGCTGCCTTTGAACTGATGTCAGTGGGACACTGTGATTAAATACATCTTGTTTTTAAAGCACTGCTGGTCCCTGTGGAGCAGTGATTAGGAACCCAGATCAATTATATGTCGGTATTGGTTTAAGACTGCTTTCTTCCTGCTGTTTCCAGCATTGCAAGCCTTTGGAATAAAATGGTAAAAAGGAGGAACTCCAGGTTACTAACCTGCAAAGGCTGCTACTTTTGTTTGCAGAGGAATATTCCCATGGAATATCACACCTATTTCTTTCTCCAGGTTCATTCAGGATAGTCCAGCTTTCTGGTTTGTTTTGTTTTTTTCCACACATCTGTCCTGGGTGGGTCCTGACCTGCTGTGGCCAGCAACTGAGTCCTCTGCTTGCTGTGCCTTCAGGGTGTTATGAGCTTCACCTGGAGGTCTGAATTCAGCTGTAAATGTTCTAAATCCCTTTGTCTTTAGTTCAATTACTTTGATAATATTATTCCATGATTAAGGAACATTTAAAGAATCAGCCACAAAAGAAACATGAAGGGGCAGTTCTGGATGCAGGAAAAAAAAACCAAACACAAACAAACAAAACAAATAAACAAACAAAAACACACCACCACCACAAGAACAACAACAACAACTTTCATTTAAATAGTGAGATCAGAAAAGTAGGAATCTGAGTGCTTAAAATGGCTTTTGAGCAGAATTTGAGTGTTTATGGTGCTGACACCACCCACTGAGTCTGGTGGAACTTTGACAAATGTCTCAATTGCTCTCTTTGACCATAAATTTTGTGCTTCAGGATGAACAAAATATTACATCTGTTTTGCTAGATTTAAACAACACTGAAACTTAAATCAGGACTCTGAGAGCAGGTGACCCTCTCAGTTTGTCATAGGCTTAATCTAATCAGTTTGCTCTGAGGAAATACAAAAAAAAGTGTCCTTTGGGGAACTTGGGCATCATGCAGAGTCACACCAGCCACATCACACCAGTTGTTGGCTACTAATAAAACTTCTCCAGAAAAAGGACAGCCAAAAGCTATGCCCTTTCTGGGGTCCAGGCTTCAGACCAGGAGCTGAAGTCCTTTTCTGAGCACTGCTTGCTCCATATGCTGTTCTGTGATTTCCTTCAGACATCTCCCTACTGGATGACTAAGTGAAAGTCCATCATTAATACAGAGATGGCCAGAACCCCTCTGTGCAATGTGATCCACCAAGCTCAGTTGGACTCCTCAGTAATTAGAGTTCACAAGAGCAGACAGTTTTGATGACTGATTGATATTATTTTCCTTTAGGATATAATCCCTCCTGTCACTGGCTATTCAAATACTTGCCTGAAAAGTCAAGAGAAAAAAAAAAAAAAGGAGGAAAGTCCCCTCTTGGAAACTGTTTTTGTATCCATTATTCTTAGCCCATTGGCTGCTAATTATTCACTGTGTGTGAGCTCAGATTATTGTACATTGCAGAAAAGGCACTGTGGAAGATGTTATAGATAGCATTTATGAACACAAAGAGCTTTGAAAAACCACTGTTAGTCCATAACAGTCAAGTAAAGCCTACATTCCAGTGAGTCAATTGCCTCTCATACAGTTCGGACAGACTTTTCTAAAACTCAGTATATAATGATTTTGTTCTCTTTAATCATTCTTCCATGGAGTGACTTGCTATGAAAGGAAATGCTGCCAAATGGAATTGAAGGTGGTGGCGTTTTCTCCCCTTCCTGAAAGAAGTTAAAACTATAGATATATGTGTACATGTATACTTAGTTCAGGTTTATTTTCAGACAAACTGATGGAGCTGTTCTGTGCAGCAGATAAGCTATAGTACATGGAAATAATATTTGCTGCAGGAAAAAAATCCAAAGTGGCAGAGTGGTACACAAAGGGCTTCTCTGGGAGGAATAGGTTCCCCCCTCAGGTGGCAGAGCTCATTCTGGGGTTCCACTATAACTGTGTGCTGTGGTCTCTCAGTATGTAAAAGAGACCCCTGTCAAAAGGAAATTACTGTCTGCAGATCACATGGTCCAAGAGACATGAAAAATGATGTGCTGTTTCCAGGGGGGATGATTTACTGTCTCAGCACAGGGGCCAAAGAAAAAGGGATTATTTAATTCTGTTTCTTCCTAAAGGATGAGAAGAGGACATCTGTGTTGTGGCTCTGAATATATATTTTAAATCTTACTCATAGTGACTTCCTACATGAGATTTTTCTCTGGCAGCAAAACCAGTTCAGGATAGCCTTTTCTTTCCATTGTCCCAAGGGCTCATGTGTGTGATACTGAAAGATAGTGTGTGATGAAATATTCTGAATTAACACAAAGCAAAATGAAAAATCCAGCACTCTTACAAATGAAAAAATGGTGACTGGAGAATGAATAAGGAACGGGATAAGAGAAGAATTCAGAGAGGTGAGGAATGTAGTTAAAGTGTTTATGGTGGAAGGGAAGATAGGCCTTGTTATAATTTAAATGCACACAAACCCATACCTTTACACTGCCTAGAGATCCTGAAAAGCTGACAACGAGTGTATGTACCCATGGGGCAGTATTATGGGAGGAAAGGGAGACCCCAGAGCTGCTTCTTCCTGAGCCTAAGAGGAATATCTCTCCACTTTGGAAGTGTGTAGCTATTCCTGGGTACACATGGCTGCTTAACAATAGTAAGGATGTCTCTCACCTTTCCATACAGCAGCCCACAGGCAGCGGCTGTTCATTGTGCCCAGTCCATAAGACCATCATTGCTGGAGTTCTCCCTGATAATGCAAAGGTAATTGAATGTAGCAATGTGGTGCTTCCCTCCTCTAAAGAAAGCTGAGCTCTGCTTTCCAAACAGATCCAGTCCTTCCCCCATTAGCCTGCTGCCTTCTAAGGGCTTTTTGAATGTGGCTGAAATGCTTTACAGAAATGTCATTGTCTGCTGAAGGTGTTATGAAAGATTGGTACCCACTCAGCTTGACACTTAGTCATTTAATTTTAATAATCAAATAATCCAGTGGGACAACTCAAAGGCATAAAGTCCTTTAATGAGCTGGATTAAACTTCTTGGAAACAAGGGGTTTAATAGCTGTTAAAAGCCATTAGGATTCTTTATTTGCCTCAGGCATGCCAGAAAAGTTATAGGAGACTTCTCTGGAGTTTGAGCTGGGTGAACTAAAGCTGTTTTCTAGAACACATGTACGTGTAAGGAAAGGTAAATAAAATATCACAAAATCACTCACAAAAGGAAAAAAGTAGTTATTGAGAGGCCCGTTTTGCATAAGCAGCTTGGTTACTACTCAGTTTCTGGTTTATGGAAGAAGAGACTTGGTGGTGGGGAGTGTGGGTGTGTGGGGGTGAATTCGAGGAAATAAAACAGCCATAATAGAAGAAAATGGTGATAACAACAAAAATTAATCACCAGCCAGTGATGTCTTATTCTAGCATCATCATGTTTTTTTCTCCTAAGAATAGGAGAAAATATGCCTAGGTCTCTTCACATGATGCCAAAGTTTGGCTACATCAAATAGGGGTCACCACTTAGAAATGAGGTTATGTGTCCATAATGCAGTCTTGGTGAAACTGTTGCTGAGGTCCTGAGATGCATAATTCATGGCAATTTCTATGATGTCTCATCATAGATTGGGTAGATGCATAGATTGGGACAAATGTTTTTAATGCAACACAGTTATCCACCATTCCTTCGCTTTCTTACAATGTTAACTTTACTTTCTTCTAAGTGCAAACCAAATCCAAGGGTTATATCTTGGATGCCCAAATAATTACCCAGAACAACCTGTTCTTTGACCAGTGGAAGTATTGAAGAACTGAAGAGACTGGTCTGCTACAGAGTAGTTGCTGAGGTGAATTTTATTGTACTTGTTAAAGTGCACATAGTGGCAGTTTTTGGTTTTGGTTCGTTTTTCCTAAAGCTAGGAAGATCATAAAAATTTCTGGTGCAGCTTTTCTGTTTAATGATTCTTGGTCTCAAACTACAGCTGTTTTAATCAGCAGAGAAATTAATAATGTCTCCCTTCTTGATTAAAGATTCATTTCCATGAAACATAGAGTTGAAAATGGTCAACAGCTTCAGCATTTATACTGTGAAGAATGGACAGATGGATGAAAAGTGATAAAATAAACCTTCCAGCTTCAGCACCACATCACTAAAGATGTTATTAGCTTTGATGTCTGTCAAACAGAATTATACTGGATAATTTCTTCCATACCAATCCCAAAATAAGGTCTATTAGGAGCTTGCATTTTATAAAAAATCTAATTTATGAACCCAACAGGATGACTTACTGAAAAATACTATTTTATTATTTGCATCCAGGGAGCAAGCCTTCATCTTTGATAGGAAGCATAAATACACACTTCTGACTTGAACTAAACAAACCATTTTGTTCCAGCTTTTCTCACTGTTAATGATAAATTTAAAATATTCCACACTGTCTGCAGTTTCAGCTTCTGAGGATGCCCGTTCCACAAATTTGTCCTGCATGGATGTAAATGTAAAAAATCTGCGATAAAGGTGGGACCTTTCTCCTGAAACATTCTAGCCTGAAATTTATCGCTAACAACGTGAACAGTATGAGCCTAGTGAAGGTTTTAAAGTCCTGCTATGCAGTTTGAGGAACCTCTCAACTTTATAGCCAGCCCAAATGGGGCAAGGAGCTGGGATAACACCAAGTTCAAGCAAGGTACAACAGTTATGACAGCTCTACACAGCTTTGCAATTCTGCTGCTGAGCATTCCAGTAAATTCCGAAGGTTTGATGATTTGTGATTTCTCATCTCTCACAGAGGATACATTTTATCCAGCTTCAGCATCTGTAGAGAGGCTGAGTGGCTGGATGTGAGACAAGGAGGCAGAGAATGATCCCTCCGGCTAAGGCAGGGATACAGTTAAGGGCACAATAATCTCTTTCTCTACGAGAAGTGATGGAAAAGCTCCATGATGGAGCAGACGCTCCCTGAACTGTACAGATGTCACATTAATGCCGTACCCAGGTGTACAATGGAAGCTAATTGAGGCAATCGAGCAAAAGATTGGTGCATCGCAAAAGATGTCAGTCCAGCACATGGAACCCAGGTGTTCTGTGGAAACTAATTAGATCAGGGAGCGAACACAAGACGAGACTTTGACAGGGAAAGCAGGAGGCTTGGGAGGGAGAAAAAGCAAAAGAAAGGAATAATTAAATTAAGGAGTTTGGTACAGCAAGGAGGGGAGATAGTGCTGACAAAAAAATGCACAGCGAGAGGCTTTGGGGCACTCAGTAGGGTTTGATGAAAAGCCCATGGTGACGTGCAGGGAGGGCTGCTCCTTGATGAAGCTCCTGATGCTGTTGGTGCTGCGAGGGCAGCTGCGTGGTGTCAATGTTTGCAAACGGCTTCCTTCGACCAGAACATGGGCATTCAGTCTTTCTTGAGAAGACAGACAGCAATAGGCATCTTGCCTTTCTGATCGAGGCACGTTTCTAAAGCTGTCTTGGTTTCAGCTGGGATAGGGCTAATTTTCTTAGTAGCTAGAATAGTGTTGTTTTTTGGATTCAGTATGAGAATACTGTTAATGATGTTTTTAGTTGTTGCTAGGAAATCAAAGACTTTTCAACTTCCCATGTTTTGCTAGTGTGCAGGAGCACAAGAAGCCTGGGGTGAATGGCCAGGACAGCTGACCCAAAATAGCCAAAGGGATATTTGCTACCATAGAACATCATGCTCAGCACATAAAATCAGGGGAGTTGTCTGGGGCAGACAGATGCTGCGGGGTATTGGTCAGTGGGTGGTGAACAATTGCATTGTGCATCACTTGTTTTATTTCCCTCTCTCTTTTCATTATATTAATTCTCATTACAATTATTATTGTATCATATCTTATTATTTATATTATATTTTAATTATTAAATTGTTCTTACCTTAACCCACTATTTTTACTTTTTTTTTTTCAGTTCTCATCACACTACAATGGGGAGGAGTAAGCAGGAAGCTGCATGGTGCTTAGTTGCTGGATGAGGTTGAACCTCAACAGAAGTGTTTCTTGAAGTGACTTGCTCTGTGTACAAGCTAGTCTGAAGGCTGCTCTGAGATGCTGCTGGAGTACAGACCTGTTGTCGGTGGAGGGTGTGGAGATCTGGTCACAGAAAGGACTGGGCTCTTCTTCCAGGGCTCGCTTAAGGACATGTGGAGCAGCAGCCTGCAGCACTTGCTTTCGCCCTTGGTTACAAAGGATGACAAAATTTACTAAGGTGGGTAAGACAACTCAATTTTAGACTCTCCAACTTAAGGTGAGACACATCCTCATTCAAGCTTAGTATCTGAGTCAGGTAATTTAGCAACCTGAAAGCTTTTGCTTTCAGGGTACCACTGCTGTAGGATGTTGTAACATCTGCCTGGAGAAATGGTTTGCAGGCCATCGTGTTACCAACTATCATTTTCATCTGTTTACAGGACAAGTGTTCGCTTTGTGCATATTTACTGCTTGTTCTTACTGACATAACATAAAAATGATGTAAAAATGGTGTCAGCTCTGAGTTTCCCATGAAATTTGGCTTGTTTTGCCACCATCTGTCTGTGTTACTGGCTTTCAAAATTGTAGGCTGTGAGATAAAGACTGAGAGTTTGTCAAGCCACCTCTCTGGTGTTTATTTTTTTTCAGGCAAACTGATGAAAACACAAGTTGAATTGTAGTCATATCTTAAAAGCAGAGCATGGGCCCTAAAGTAATCAAGTAATAACTATTCTGTAATGCCCTAGAAAAAGCTAATGAAGTGTTCTAGATCTCTGTGTACTGGCTCTTGTATTGCTCTTTATCTTCTTCAAAGAAGAAGGTTGGGGAAAAAAAAAAAAATCCAAAAAACAGGGGGAGGAGTAGCACCCTCTTTTTGTGTTGGAACTTTAAGTGATTTCTGATTTTCTGTGTATCAAGAGATACATTTGGCTTTTCATTCATTACAGGCATCTGACGGTGCTGGAATGACTGCAAATCTGCGAAGTGCTCTGGGATTCGTATTTTTAGTTGATAGAAGACCCTGGCAAATGTGAGTTTTGTGCTGGTTTATGCATGAGTGGGTTTTAGAGGGTAGGGTTTGTAACCTGCCTTCTACTTTGTAGTTTGGAGAGACACAATTTTTTTTTCCTGCTATTTCTAGTATGTAATAAATTGGGCATTTATCTAATTCACAGTGATTTTCATGACACACTGCTTAGGTATTTAGGTGACTCCCTGGATTTCCATTTTCCTGTATAATTTCCTCTTATCCTCATTTAGATTCTGTGAAGCCAAAAATAGATTAGAGACCCTAGTGTTAAAAGATCACTTATGTACATTAACTCAGGGTAAAAAGACACACTATGCAACACTTTGACATTGAGCAAGACCCTAACTTATTGTGCAATCACACTGAACTGAACCTGTCCTAAAGTTTGTTCTCCCCAGGCAGAAGGGGCATGGCAAACCATTTGACTGAACAGCTTCTCCAGCAGTCATGTGCTACATTCTTTATGCAGTGTGCAAAGTTCCCTGATGTCTCTTCAGCTGTGTTGGTACAAATATGTGCAGGATTGCAGTTTGACTCTGAAATTATCTGGGTTAAAACAAACAACACGACCTTGTTCTCTGCTTAATTATTTTTGCACATTTCTGCCTTGCCCAACATCACCATAGACTCTTTGTGCTGGTAGGGCAGAGAGGCAGCAGGGAAGGGAGCAATGGGAAAGTCTTTAAAGAAGGAAAACGAAGGCATGTGTGTAGTTTCATGCTTGCTTGCTGTGCTCTTTACTTTCTTAATAGGCAAGGGCTTGAGATGGGGCACATCGGTAACAGCCAGTTCCCTTTGAAAGGGAAAAAAAATGGACTGTGACCCCAAGATAGAAGGGAAGGACCAGCACAGGAATGCTGTATAGTACATGCATTTTCCTGGCACATATGATGGATTCCTTTTTAATATCCCCAGCACTTTGTAATTTGAACTGCTGCCTGCTATTTATTTTACTTTAATCTGTGTCATTTCTCTGTGTTTTTTATCTTCCTTCCCACTGTCTCTCAAGTTATGTATTTCTAGCCAGCCTCCTATAACATTAGGGGCTCTTTTCAAGAAGGAAGGACTGAGTTTGTGGAGAGGGAAAAGTTTCAATAAATTATCCATGCAATTTGTAATTGTCACAGTACAAAATACAAAGTACTTAAAAAAATAAAATAAAGCAAATGTTTTCATTTACATTCCATACTGCAAACTTATATTTTAAGCTAAAACTAAAGCCTCTATCTGAACTGTCAGTGTTATAGATGGTGCCTACATATATATATATAAAGATTTGCATAGTTTTTATCAAAATGATGCACTTAACTGATTTAAGTTTCTAGCCTTTTATTTAGGAGGGGGAAAACATAATATTTTTTTAAAAAATATGAAGAATGGATTGCCTTTATTCAGGCCAGTGCATCTATGTGTGTTGCATTAGTTCACTTCAGACAAAGGACTCCTCTTCGGTGGTTGTTCAGGGTATGCTGTCTGTGAGACAGATTTTGGCTCTGTTTTTTCATCTTGATTTCCAAGTTCTGTCTATGAAGTGTCACTCCTCCCATGGTCTTTTGGTATCAGAAGTCCTCTATATGGTGGTGAATGCCTTGACCAGTACTGAAGATTAATTTAGGAATCACCAGTAGGAGCACTGACACTTGGCTTGATTTGGTTTAGTTTGGATTTTTCAAAACTCTAAATTAAGTTAATGATCTTCAGATCTTGAGATCAGTTCTAATCTACAGGTCACTATGTGTTGTGTGACCATGCTCCCCAGATGGTGCAACTCTATGGCAGTTCTCCCAAAGTGTGAATTTATCCCAGCCTAACTTTGCCAGAGCTGCTTTTCCCTGTCCCAGCTCTGTGTAAGCCACATGTCTGTCCAGTTCAGGGACCAAGGCAGCAAAAATCTGATCCATTGCTTCTGTAGTATTTGATTTCTTATGGCCGAACTCACTGAACTGATTT
This sequence comes from Chloroceryle amazona, assembly GCA_027560015.1. NCBI lineage: Eukaryota > Metazoa > Chordata > Aves > Coraciiformes > Cerylidae > Chloroceryle > Chloroceryle amazona. The sequence continues at coordinate 23,166 of JANHFX010005085.1, forward strand.
ACTCAGTGAGCTCAGGAACATGAGGGCTGGTGCAAGTGGGGCAGGGTATATGGTTGTGGCAGTCCCAGTTTAGCTTATCCTTACATGGAGACCTTTGAGCTACCTCAGGCTGTTGACATGGAATATTTTAGCACTGAAAGTGCCTTTTTCAGTCCCTGATGTCTTTCGCATGATGGTTTGTGTGACAATCTTAATCAGGGACATGATATTAAGGGGTGTTCAATCCAGTGCACTAAGGCATAATGGAATTGGATAGCCAGAAGTTTAGGTCAAATAAATTCAAATGGAAAATAATGAATTCTGTCAAGGTGTTTAAGCACATAGTAAGCTTACCAAAGAAGGTGGTAAATTCACAGTGGAGCATTTACGCCAAGACTGGATGTCTTACTTAATGATAAGCTATAGTTCAGCCACCAGCAAGTTATTGGGCTTGATAGTGTTCAGTTAGGAAGAAAGAAAGAATAATTCCCACTGCCACGGTGGGTGAAATCCTATGGCCTGTGTTAAACAGAAGGTCATGCTTGCAGAGGGCTATGATCAATTCTCTTTTGAGGTCTACGAATGTCTGCTGGCAGGTGTTTTAAGGTTGTCATTGTGTGTTTTACTGAATATGCGAAGGGAAGTCCCAGACCTCCATATGTGAAATTGTTTGTTATTGTATTAATCTCTCAAAAATTATCTGACTCTTGAAGACATGTGCCTTAATACAAACAATAATGAATTGCAGCATCATCTGGGCGCTTCCAGGTTGCTAGAGCCCCAGAATTTGTATTGTAGTATCAAAGAATTAAACCCGATTTCCAAGAAGGAAGTAGAAATTGGAAGCTGGTTTTTGAGATTAGGCTTTTGTCCCCCATCACCTGAAAGGGCTCTACAGACTCTGTATTAGGGAGTATGGGTTCCCATCTGGGAGAATCCAATGTCTGAAAAAGATGAGTCCAACTCCTTTAAGTGAAGCAGAGAATAAACCATAGCAGGTGAGTTGCATCTGAAAGAAGTGGAAATGTATGTCTCCAACTCTGTAATCCTCTCTAAAGAGCAGGCTCTAATTTTGTATTTATTTTTTTCCAAAATTGACAGTTTCCACCCTTTTGGATGATACTCTGTGTTGCGTTACTCAGGAATGGCAGTACAAACTCCACCTAGGTGGGCTGGTGGAGTTTTTCCAGAGCACCAGGCTCTCCACAAATATCAGATAACATCCATCCTTTTTGAAAAAGGTCCAACTCTGCCCTTGGGAAAAAATAATTAAGAACAAACCAACCAACCAACCAAAAAAAACCCACAACATAAAAACAAGCCATCTGTGATCTTCTCCATTACAAAACTAACTAACCTCTCCACTATCTGCAGTCTTCTGCAGTGTGCTTTTCCTGAAGCCTCCTCAGATGTTCACTTTGAAGCTAGAATTAGGGTTCAAAAATTCTTCTGTCTGTTAAGTTCATCTGCTACAATGATCCCCAGGTTTTACTGGTCTGTGGAAAAGAGATAGTAACCCAGTGAGTACATTTCTGTTTCTCTGTCTTGGTCATACTAACTGCATCCTATGAGCATTAGTAACCTTGGAGGATCTTCTAGAATGTGTATTGTCCACAGAAATACAATAGAAGTGTTCTGGGCTCCCATGCCCTTTGATCCCTTTGTGTATAAAGACCTGGCAGCTGGATTCAGCATATTCATGTAAGAATCTTTGATTTATTTTCTAAAGATGAAAACGTCTCTCTCTCAGATGCAGAGAAGATTTCACAATCTCCATTTGAGACGAAGCTGAAGACTGCATATCCTAATGCAAGGATTTTCTTTCCTTTTTGAATGTTGTGCTTCTTAAACTCAACCTCATAATTTTTGGGGTGGGGAAGGGCAGAGCAGCATTGTTATCGTGTTTCTCTAAAAGGTCTGTACCTTCTGCTGTTCATTGCTGCTCTGGAGTAAAGTGAGTTTTACCACTTGCCATGATTATTTGAATCCAACACAATGGCAATTATGATGTGTTATGGAAGCTCTGGGTGTAGGGCTGCAGTTCTAATGTAGGCAAAATCCCCCACTCCTCCCAAGCAGCAAGTATCTCATCTGTTTTCCTTGTTTCCTCTTTTTGATGTTCTTACTGAAATTAATCACTTGACAGCAGCAAATGCTTGCCACTGGCCTCCTGTGACTCAGCTATCTATCAGTGACTTTATTTAATATAATAGTACAAAATCTTCTTGCATTGCAATCTGTTTTGGTGTTTGTTTAGGAAGTTTATGAGCTATTATCTCCTACCCCACACCTGCTTAAGCCATGTAGAGCTTAAGAATTGCTGGTTGTCTGTTCATAGCCATGGTGGCCATCTGAAGTGCTTGTGGCCATTGGTATTAAACTAAATTTATCCTTCTCCTTAAGCCCAGGCTACCACCTTCTTATCTCCTAGTGGAGATAAAGGACAATGATTTCGACAGCTTTGCACAGCCTGTGAGACATAACAAGGCCATAGCAATTCTGTCATGTGGTGCACATTTTGGTCTGGGAATAGTTCTCTCTTCATCATGTTTTGTTAGGCTGTGATCTCTCTGAAACAAAAGCCGTGGAATAGATCCAAAACAAGTCAGGAATGCAACTTTCCACTGAAAGACAGATCTGGTTTTGAGGCAAGTGGGCAGGGAAACGAGGTGCATGTCAACAGCCTTAAAAAAAATGAGTTTAGACATATTCACTGGAGAAACAGGCACATGATCTTGGAATAGATATCAGACAGGAGCACAAAGACTTATTTGACTGGCTTGGACTAGATACCCATGTACCAAAGCTAGGTGAGATGAATTACAAACTGCCTCATCTACCCAACTTCAAACAGTAAATGAATGTCTTGTTGGAGACACCTGAAGGCCCTTGCACGTGCCTACCAACAAGGTTATTGTTTCCTTCTTTGTCCCACTCTAATCAGTGGGATCTTAAACTGTTCAGAGAACTGAACATGTGAATAGTAAACAGAGATCATCTGGGCATTTGCCTCAAAATTGTGTTACAGCTCCAAAACAAATCACCACAGTCACTGCCAAACAAAATTTGGCAAGTTTGTCTTCTTTTCTTACAGGAATATAGCAAAGAGCCATGTTGCCACTGGAAATGGGCCCTGAACAGACCAGTGCTCTATAATGTGGCATTTTCTGTGCTTCCATTTCAAGACCATAATATATTTGCTCTGTCCAATAACACTACAAAGCAAAAAGTGTGTCTGTCTCCTCTATTTATCACTTGTCTTCCTAACCCTGATGCTTAAAAACTGAAACAATACCTGAGCATTAATCCTGACATGAAAATTATTTTTTATTATTTTATTGATATTTATATTTTTATATATTTAGTATTATCTTAGTTTATTATTACAAAAATAAGTTACACTTACTTTTTTTCTAGAAGTGTTTTAATAGGAAATAGCTATTTGAGCAGATGATGTGGATCATTAACAGGAACAGTAACTGTGAAAAATAACATTTAAAATACTTGTGGTTCTACCAAAACAGTTCCACAATTTATCTTAAAATTGTGTAAATCTCCTCACCTAGCCTATGGAATGGAAATTTGCCACTATTTAATTCTTTGCAAAAGCTTTGTCACTGGTTAATGAGAGAAGACTACCCAGTCAATGAATTTTGGAAGTTAGAGACAGAGCTCTGAAGTGATGAAAAATGGAAAGAATAACATGTTTTTTAAGAGAAGAGAGATGACATTTAAAGGATCAAGCTTCTCAGCTTTGATTCATATTGACTGTGTCTTTCTGGGTTGATAATTTAGGCTTTAGGGAGACAGCCAAGTTACTGTAGTCATTCTCTTGTAGTCGATGCAGATAGATGCCTTCAGAGGAAGAGAGGACTCACTAATGCCACTTTTGGAACTCCCTGTCTTTTTTTGTTAACATCGTAGGGAGTCTAAATTGAACTGGGGACGAACAGAAAACACCACTAATGTAGTTGTTATATATAGAACATATGCTGATAAAAGTTTAAAAGCTTTTGTAACTATTTGGAGATCAAAAGACATTAGAATTAGTCATCAATTTCTGCTTCTAGGTTTTTATTTGGAAAAAAATAATCCAGAAGAAAAAGGAATTGCTAAAAAAACTGTGAGAAGATCCATGAAAACAAAGCTGAGTTGGAAATAATGTATTGGTCTCTTTGGTGTATATTTATTTACTTAATTTTCAAGATCTCATGTTTGTTGTATTGGCTGAAATACTGGCACAATACCTTTCTATCAAAGACCTATCCATTCTTCTGGACCATTATCTTTGGATTTCCTTCTGGAAAGCAGCTCCACAGTAAAGGACTATGGAGTCCTGTTGGACACTCCATGAGCCAGCAATGTGCCCTTGTGGCCAAGAAGTCCAATGACATCCTGGCGTGCATAAAGAAGAGTGTGTCCAGCAGGACGAGGGAGGTTCTTATCTACTCTCCGCTAGTTAGACCACATCTGTTGTACTTGTGCCTAGTTCTGGGCTCCTCCATTCAAGAGGGACAGAGAAATACTAAAGAGAGACCAAAGGAGGCTACAAGGATGGTTAAGGGATTAGAACATCTCTCTGATGAGGAAAGGCTGGGACCCCTGGGGCTGTTTAGCCTGGAGGAGACTGATAGGGGATCTTATTAATGTTTACAAATATATGAAGGGTGGATGTCAAGTACAAGGGACCAGTCTCTTTTCAGTGATGCCCTATGGTAGGACAAGGAGCAATGGTCACAAACTGGAACACAGGAAGTTCCACCTCAACAGGAGGAAAAACTTCCTCACTGTGAGAGGGACAGAGCACTGGAACGGGCTGCCCACAGAGGCTGTGGAGTCTCCTTCTCCAGAGACTTTCAAGACCCACCTGGATCTGTTCCTGTGTGGCCTGCCCTGGGTGTTCTTGTATTGACTGGGGGGTTGGACTCAATGATCTCCAGAGGTCCCTTCCAACCTTTACCATTCTATGATTCTATCTCCGCTGCAGACCATGTGGCAGACAGAAATGGATAAATTGATTCCTGAGTTTTATTCTGTGAAACAAAACCTTAAAACATATTGACTGAGGTACTGTACCATGTTGAGTACGTACTTGTTGCCCAAAGGCAGAGCAAACAAAAATAACCCTTATGAAATATAGTATTTTACATAAGAAGCATGGTTCTCGTGTTCTTTCATATTACCAGTGGCTGAAATAGGATGATTTTTTTTTTTTTTTTTTTTCATTGAAAGAAATGGTATTTTAAATACCATTAGGAGAATAGTGTTGATGATACCTCAGTAATCCCCTAAAATAAACAGGAAACTTTTAGTGATTTAGTGAGTGGATTCCTCTGTGTTAGGCTGTTATCCCAAAGCCAGAGTTACATATGTCTGCATCATCAATTCTCATTTGAGTCCTCAGGGAGATACTATGTTAGGCTGCAAAAACAAAGGGTGGTAATTAAGGATGACAGCAGCAAAGTGTTAATAGTGGTGAGTTGAGGAGGGACTGTTAAAATCACACAACAGGAGCTGTAGTTTGTTAGTCTTAGGCAAGAGTCCATTACTGTCTGTTACATTTTTCCCCAGAATGACTACCAAGAGACTAGCAGAGCCACATACATGGATATTTGCTTCCTTTACCTGTTGGGTCAACACCACCAGTGGGGTCTTCCTGGTCAGTGGAGCCACTTTTAAATTCCACCAAAGCCAAAGCCTATCATCAAGTAATTTAATCTGCTATCAACCTCATAATTTGATGTCATTATGTATTGTATTAATGTAGTGATTTGATCATTCTGAGTCTATTGATTTACTGATTTAATTTTAATTGTGACCTCAATTTGATCATTGCGTTGTTCAGTCTTTAATTGTCCTAGTAAAAATGTAGTATATTAACTCACTAATAGGCCCTCTTAAGTGAACATTTGCTTGCTCATCCTTTTAAATAAATCCATTAAAAGTATACAGAACTGTTTTATTCTGTCTGCTTGCAATGTGGGTCACGCGTTCTGAAGATACAATTAACCTCAAGTGAGAAATTTGCAAGCCACTAAGTTATTGCATTGAAAAGTAAAACCAAGGTCTTTTCACCTTATTATGGAAGACACTATAAAGCCTTCAACTCCTTGCTGAAGAGAGAATTCCAGGGAAGAGATGAAAAGATAAAAGGAAATGAATAGAAATGCTGAAGTTTTGATTTTCCTTCTCTTTTCCATTAAGGTGTCACTCAGGGAATACAGTACCATCGAGGGCCCATCTGGTGGCACTGTTAGCTGAGGTCTTTAATTTCACAGGCGAAAGGACAAATCTTACACAAGAAAAAGAAGGAAAATTCTCACTGATGGCTCTATTCATGTTGCAGTGGCCAAGTGATGTGGTCAAGCCTCATTTTATGTGCATGTATCATCAGATTCTCCTCAGACCCATTCTCAGCAGTCCTGCAGATGGGAGTATCTGATTTATTTCTCCTTTTATTTTTTAATTCAGTTACAGAAAATACCAGAGAATAGAAAAATGTCCCTTATTAAATAAATGCCCAAATGTTTGATAATCCACAGTTATGTATGTGTGTGTGTTTATACTTTTTTTTTTTTCCTTGTAGTGACAGAAATTTGGTAATGACGAGCCTGATAACCTTATTAACAATCCTAAATAGAAATTCAGGAATTTGAAATGCAGATGTGCTGAACACAGAGATGTATGGAGAAAATCTTTTATTTACTAGCTCTTATTTTATACCTTAAAAAACATTCAATATGCTTCTACTTTTTTTATACTTTTACTGCTTGTAAAGACACCCTTGCTGTTTCACATTTTATGCATTAATGAAAAGTTAATATACACCCTTTTCTTGGACTAAAACACCCCTTTAAAATTATTGAGATTAATGAATTTTTAGTGGCATGACTCAAGGTCGCTGATGGAGAGACTCAGGTGGTTAACCTTGGTATCCAGGGTGTCCAAGAGACCTCTGCCATGCTTCAGAAAAGATATTGGAAATATTGGGCACCGACATCTTGTTAGAGAGTGTATGGGCACCAAGTAGGAAACTACGTGGGTTTGTCTCTCCCCGAGTCTTACAAGACCTTTGTAAACTCAGGGTGCCCCAGTGGTCTAGGGAAGGAATAAAAAAAAAAGTCATCTACATGTGGCACTGGGGTATACTGGAGATCCATGCACCTTCCCCTCCTAAATGTCTCTCTTCTGTCACTTATTTGATGCTGCCTTTAACATTCTTAGGACCTTTGCGTGAGCCAGTTTACCTCACTAAAATGGCATTAAATGTCTCGGGGGAGGGAAGGGTGGGTAGTTTTCTGCTATTTTATTTAATTAAATTGGTACAGCACAGGTTCAGTATCATCTCAAGGGAGGGTGAGACCTCATGACTGTGAAAGACAAGGAATAGAGATGGAGATCTCTTCTGGCAGCAGAAGTCCATTATACTTTTCTGCATTTGAATCAGCACCTCTTGTATCTTCTCTTGGAGGGCTATAGCACTCTCCAGAAGGCCAGCTGACTCTTTTCAGGCCTGAAGCCAGCAGTTCTCTTCTAAATTTGATGTGGGATGATACTTGGAATCTACCTCAGCATTGTATGCACCCCCTGTGGAGACAGATACCTAATCTGGTGGTCCTCAGTGAGCCATGAGGCTTTTGAAGATGGGATTTAGCTGCTATTATGAGAAAAGTCTCCCATACCTAAAAATGCAAGTATCTACCTTGAGGAATTTCTGAAAGCAACGGCAAACCAGGGACCTAAATCCAGATCAGTACTTGTAAAGGTCTTGCTATAGTCTCCAAAATCTTGTTCAGAAAGAGACATGATAACTCAGCGCAGGACTTGCCCTTCTTAGGTAATTTAGGTACTTAAATACCTGAAATACTCCTAGGTAAGTCAGTAGGGATAGATTTCATCTGTGGTTGCTGTGAAAGTTTCACTGAGTTTAGGTCCTCTTCTTAATCAAACCATTAACTTTTAAAGAAGCAGTAGAGAAGAATGCAATGTAACAGCAATAAAAATAATTAGGGTTGGAAATGGGTCTTTGCTGATGTCTGGGAATTTGCAGAAGAAATCTGAGTTTTGACATACACTGTTACTGTCATGCTGCATTGATATTCAGACTGATGGCTGCTCAATGACTCCTTTTTCCAGTATAATGTGAGACAAATCTACACAAGATGAGAATACCTACGTGTTCAAAATACAGACTTTCTACCTGATACTGTAAGAAAGGAAGTTTGTAATTGAAAATTAATTCATAGTGGAAAGTGTAGTCAATAGACAATTACTGAGATACAGCTTCTGTTTATTGCTTGAGGAATTTTACACAAGATTTATAACAACTGAAAGCAATTACCTTTACATGTAAAGAACAGCCTAAAAAGATGAAACTTAATTACTGTAGAAGTCTTTGAACATTCTTTATCTCATGTAAATAATCACCAACCAGACAGACATTAAAAAAAAATTAGATGTGAATGTCAGCATGTTACCCACGTCAAAAAAGATTATGGAAAAATCCCCATATTGTCCACAGTTCTTCTGTTAGTTCTACAGTTGTGTGGCACTACTGATGTAGATGTAAGAGGTGAATATCACAAAAAATGTTTGTGAAATTGAAGTCACGTAGGCTGAAGTTTTAAGTTTCAGGATCACCACTGCCTCTTACATCCTCTATGCCCAGTCTTTAGACCCCACTAATAATTTCAGAAATATGGGAACTGAATTGTCCACGTGGAGAATTCTGAAGGAGCTTCCTTAGGTGTCTTGAAGGATGGAAAAAATTGAGTGTTGCCCCTAGTCAGAACCAGTGGCCTGCTCAGAGCTCTGCCAGGTAAGGAATTCCTAACAGCATCAGAATGGGATTCTGCTCAAGAGAGTCCAGTGGAGGGCTACAAGGATGATGAAGGGACTGGAACACATGCCTTACGAGGACAGGCTGAGGCACCTGGGGTTCTTTACTCTATAGAAGAGAAGACTGACAGGGGATTTGATCAATGTTTACAAATATCTGAGGGCTGAGTGTCAAGAGGAAAGGGACAGCCTCTTCTCACTAATGCCCTGTGATAGGACAAGGGGGAAGAGATATAAACTGGAGACCAAGAGGTTCAC
>JANHFX010005087.1:293-18215 GCA_027560015.1 Chloroceryle amazona
GGGGTGCGCTTGTGGCGGGTCCCGAGCGCCCGCGGCACCGCTGCCCATGCGCGGATGTGCCCCCGGGCGTTTGTCCTTCTCCGGGGAACTGGCGGGGGGCAAAGGGGGTTAATGGCAATGGGGCAGTTCCCGTTCCTTTCCCCCTTTCCCGCTCCCGCCTGTGCGCTGCTTCCCCCGTTTGGTGCCAGAGCAGCAGCGTTGTCGTGTCCCGGCCCTGCCCCGCGTCCACCGCCTGCCCCGCCGGTAGCCGGCCCGGTAGTTACGCCGCTCCTCTCCGGTCCCCTTCTCCCGCCTGAGCACTGGTGAGCCTCGTCCTGCCCAGCTACTGTAATCGGGGCTGGTGGCCCTGGAGCTCTACAGCGTACAAGGGTACGTGATGGAAATGAGCTGCTCTCCCTTACAGCTTTGATCGCCGACTGCTCCTCATGGGCTTAAATCCTTTAATCCCTCCGTTGTGTGGTGGGTTAGATACGTGCAGTTTCCTGGGTAGGCTTTCCAGGTTTACCTGAGTTTGGTTGTGACTGTACCTGGTCTTCTAATGCCTATCAAACCTTCCTCACTCCCACGTGAGAGTGAAAAGTGATAGAGGGGTTTGTATGATGAGGTGAAACCGTTCGGATGCTTCAGGCCGGGCACATGTGGAATCTTGGTGGTGATGCAGAGACTGAGGGATTCAGCCTTCCCTGCTGTTTGTTTGTTGTGTGTGTGTCCGTCTTGCTGATAGTGTGAAAGAGCTGCTGAGATTAAGGTAACTGCAGGAGATCAGAGTTCTTTAAACGAGGTTTAATCGTAGCAGTGCTTCATTCGGGACTGAAGGCTGGGTGGGCAGATCAGAACTGATAAGGCTCTGCTGCTCCAGTGCTCTCTAATAGAGCTGGGGGGGGGTTGCTGGTTGTAGAGTAGGAAACTCCCACAGAGAGCATCTGTAGTAATCGTCAGCTACTCTCTGCTAAAACCAACCAGCCCAAATCCACTTTGCTCTAATCTGGTGTCTTTATCCCAGCTATTAAGCACATGAATCGCTCGTTTGAGAACTGGCCCCAGCTAGTAGGGCAAACCTTGGGGCAGACAGCATCTGGAAATTGCACTGACCATGTTTGGTATGAAATGCAACTTGGTGTCCCTGGGGAATCAAGTGGTCTGCAAGCATCAGATTTCTGCAAAGACAACAAATTTCGCCCAGATGTGTTCTGTGAATCCTTATATAGAACTTGTAGGGAGTATTTGTCTGTATCTTCTAAGCTACCTAAGATGGAGCATGTGTGATTGAGCAGTAACACTGCCCTACTATAAAGCCTTATCCAAACAAATTGTTTGGGTTACAGGCTGCTGGGGAGGAGACGAGGATGACACACTGTTTGGGAGAGTTCTGCTGGCGCTCCTCCCATTTTATTTTATTTTTCTAACACCACTGCCAAAACGTGCAGGGCTGCACAGCGTGTGGCTCTTACTTTTTCTGTGTGGGCAGGGTGAAGACAGGTAGCTGTTTCTTAACAAGACGAGGATTGTATTTCTTCTGCTTATGTAAGAGCATGGCTTTTGAGAGGGATTCAGTGCTTGAATATTTCCACAGGGCTGTACAAACAAAAATGCCTTGGCTCCTTTCCCCTTGCGTGGCTTTCTGGCGTGGATGGGATTTCTCCGTGTGAAGCAATCTTGGATGTGTTAAGAGGGTGGGGATTATTACTGAAGTGCCGAAGTGTGACGCTGGTGTTCAGGCTGTGGGTGTTAAAACAGCTTTGTGTGAGAATATCAGTGTGTTCCTGCGGGATGGGGGGAAGTTGGAGCTGGGGCCTGACATCTCCCGATGGTCCCAAGGAGAAAGCAAAGGGAAAGAAGCAAAGGCTTTATGGGTAGGGTGATCTCCTGCTTGTGCTGTGCAAGGATGGGTTTCCTCCAGAAGATCATTTAGGGGCCTGCAGCTGGGGATGGGCAGAAAGCCACCAGGGCAGCCAAGACATGGCATCAGTGGAGCTGAGGAAGGACTTGAGGTGTCCCTTGCTTGGGCAGAGTAGCATTGCTGAGCTCTCCCTGTGCTTTTAGCACCTCAAGGTGCCCCGGCAGGACAGGAGGGAGGCCAGGGGTGTTCCCCCGCAGCAGAGGTGCCTCTTGGGACTGTTCCTGTCTCTGAGAGCTGTGCGAGGGCTGCGAGTGCTCTGAGCTCAGCAGGGCTGTGGCAGTGCTGGTGAGCTGCGGGCTGGCTGCAGCTGTCCTGCCTTGAAGCATGCGGGAAAAGTCTCTGTGCAGCACCATGTCGTGTTTGGGTGTCCCAAGCACTACAGACAAGCAGAAATCCAACCCAGAAGCTGCTGGCGCATGACCGATGGGGGGGAGGGGGGAAGGCTTCATGCTGTTTGTGGGCTCTGATTGCTGGTTTAAAGCAATCAACACACGGAGGCCTCCTGATTGGCAAAGCTGGTGTCTTGTTGATGATAGCTGTGTTTGGAAAGTAGCGCAGCATTATTAATGTTAAAACCGGTTTGGCTTGTCCCGCTGCCATTGATCCCCGAGGGCTGTTCTTTCTGCTCTTTGCCCAGTTTCTCATCTGTCCCTCCCAATCAAATCAAGACATTGCTATCTGCATGTTTTACTTTTATTTTACCTTCTGACTTGGCAAACTCACGGGGCAGCTGAACATGTAGAGCAAATCCTGGCTTTGCTTCATCCTCCCTAAAACACAGAGTGGCAGAATTGCAGTGTCTAATGCAATGTCCCTTAGTCCTGGGGGAAGTAGCCTGTGACTTCTTGTAGCTAGACCTCAAGGTAGCTGTTGGGATGAAACAGCTGTAATGGGTAGGAAAAAAATACCCTCTCTGGCACCTTGTACCTTGTTGAGCCCCACATGCAGCCTCTGGGGTGGGAGCTGAGGGGTGCACGGTCCCTCTGCAGCACAGCACACTGTCCATGCTAGATGTGGAGGTGCCCACACACGGGTGGCAGCAGAGCTTGGGGCACAGTGAGGGAAACAGTGCTGCTGCCTCTTTCCCCTATCTCCTAAGTGCCTGCCAGCTCCCTTTCTGGAGAACAATTCCTTGTGGTTCAGAGTTTTCCAAACAGCTTATGCGAGAGGCACATCAGGGCTGAACTTGGTGCTTTTCAGACTCGGGATACCGGAGAATCCTTTGCTCTAGGAAGTTAAGGCTGGTAGCCAACACGATTGCTCTCTTTCCTGCCCCTCCTTTTGTTATCTCCCAAGTCCTTGGAACTTTGAGGTCTTGTAAAGTATACAGTCCAACAACAGTGAAAGTGGTTTTGGTTGGTTGGTTGGTTGTTTTTTTTCCCCCATGTGTCTTCCCCTCTCCCCTCTGGTCCAAGCCTCTGTTAATGGGTTTACTATTGCCTTGACCTCTCTGAATCATTGGGGTGGGGAGACCATTTTCTGCTCTGAAATTCCTGAAGTGACCTTGCCCTGATTTTCCTGTGGTGCTTTATTGCCTTGGTGTGCTACCGTCCCTGTCTTCCACAAGTTGGAAGCTGTGAACTTGACTATCAGAGTGATGATGGAGAGGAGGGACTCTGGCTGCTCGGCATGCAGGCTTCATCACAACTCCTGCAGTTACTTTACCCTCTCTTCTGACTCCTGGCGCTGGTAAATCCTCTGTTGAAAATGTGCTGGCTGCTTGAATCCCCTTGGCTGTAAGTTAACACTGAGTCGTGTTGCATGTTTTGTGTGTGCGAAGTTGCAGGTGGACATACTGAGGGACTTTGTCTTTAGAACCAACTGTGTTTAAGTTCAGTGATAGTAACTGTACCAATAAGGGAAGCATGATAACTGTGGTTCCACAGCCTGCCATGTAAATGACTTAAGCTGACTCGTGAGCTTGCTTGATGAAGTTACTGTGGCTCACTGATGCCACAGGACACCCTCCCACCACTTTGGCTGGACAAAACAGAGTGTGCAGCCTTCAAAACACCTCCTTTTTCTTAACATTTGCCCTCTTCAGCCCGTTCTAAGCCCCTCGCAGCCGCCTTCTCCCGCTTGTTCCTTCAGAAGCTCTGTAAAAGCAGTGGGAAGTAACCCTGCACACGCCTGACCTCCGGCCACTGCTGCGGACCATGTGTAGCTGCTTGTTTGAGACTCGCTGGAATGCAAATGCTTCAGATTAAGGGTTCAAATGATTTGCACTAGAATGAAACTCTTGATGAGACTGGCCTTGGTGGCCCTGAATAGACAGGGCAGCCTACTTAAAGAGTTTAACTTGTAATAATCTACTGCTCTGAGGGGATATAAAACATCCTGCTTTAATGAGCTGTTAGGGCTGCACTTTCAGATTGATTCAGGGTTGGGGTTTTTTGTTGTTTTTTTTTTTTTGTCTTTAAGTATGCCTGAATGGATGTCCAGTAAATGCTGCTGCCTGCACCCAGCTCCGTGTATCGCCAGCCCTGACTCGCAGCCGTCATGCTGTGACTCAGGGTTTCTGGCACTTGCCTGGTCTCACAGCTCGCAGAGACTCTGCTGTCACCCTCTGAGTAACAGCCCTGGCCCCTTACCCAAAGCCGTGACTCAGACTTCCGAGGCACTGCAGCTCTTCCTATGGGGTTAGCAAAGGGGTGATGAGCAAAGCCAGTGCTACTTGGCAGACGGTCTGTGCCGCCCTCAGCACCCAGTGCCTTCGCTGCTGCCTCTCCTGATCTGCCCCAGTTTGTGGCTGATGGGGAAAAAAAAGCTGTTGGGCTTTGACTTATGACTGGTGCCAGTAGCTGAGTTGGTGTTGGCAGAGGTAGATCAGAAAATGAACTTGTCTTGAGCAGCTGATAACTGGGCCTGGCAGCTCCGTGGTTGCTGTGTTTTCAGACAGAGTTGGAAGAGAGAGTTGCACGGGGGAGAGAGGAAAGCAGCAGTATTATCTGAAATGACTGAACGTACTCAAAGCAACCCAGAGGAGTGGAAAGTCTCAAAGGAGGGGGTTAAATACTTAATCCTGAATCTGGAGAAAATGTCAGTGTAGGAGGGGAAAACACGCAAGATGTAGCTGTGTCTCTCCCTTTCTGAGGGTTGGTCGACTTCAAAAATAGGCTTCTTGTAAAAGTCTTATTTTTGCTGGAAATACTCACTCTTGTCAGTTTTATCCTTAAATCCTTTGAGACTGGGACTGTTTATAAAATGCCAAGAGGCGCCTGTTGGACGAATTATTGGGATAACTGAAAAATCAAAGCAGTTAATTAAAATCTCAGAGAGACAGTCCTTGGGGCAGGAAGGAGACTGGAGACCCATAGCCTGGTTACCAGTGTCTAATGTGATGCATTAACTAGTGCCATGTCAAGCAAAACCAAAGTTTCGTCTTGCTTAAAGAAATTGTGTTCTGTCGTGGAAAGCAAAGCCTGCAATGGGAAGGACTTTTCCCTTCTAATGCTGCTCTGCCTTAGCTGCTGGAGGAGAAAATGGGTTTCCACCACAGCCCAACTACAGCCGTACTGGTGGCTGCTGTAAAACTGGAACGCAAAGTGATGTGGCCTTGCCCTGTTTGCCTTGCTACAAGACCAACCCTCCTTCCTACTCTTTAGCTGCCATTACAGTCAAACTAGAGCAATAAAAAGAAACGTTAACGTGCACTCCTAACTGTGGAAGTGCCTGACTTTGGCCTGCACTGCACAGCAGCCAGAAATCCCGGGGCATGAGGTGAGGTGACCAAGGGGAGTGTGGCTGGAAGGAGGGTGCATAGTGTGATGGGCGCTGGCCTGGAGAGGAGCAGGAGCCATAGCTGGGGGGACAGATCATTGCCAGTGTGGGGCTGGGAGGGTGGCAGGAACTTCTTTTGTGGGCTAGTGTCCCATTTTAAAACCAGAGAAACTTCTGCTCTCCCGCAAATGGAAATAATAGTCCTTACTGATGTCAGGAGCTTGTGCTTGGAAGACTCTGTTCCCCGGTGAGATAAATATTTATTGCAAATCCACAGTGTGCAGTGGAGCAGGCTCTGGAGCCAGGATCTTGCAGGAGACTGTTTATGTGCGGGCTGTTCTTGGCGCTAATTCTAAATTTCCCGAGGCTGAGCATGAGGAGCTGGTCCTGTGCCGTGGTTGCTGAACGACTCGCTAGTCCAGCCGAGCGCAGGCTCTGCAGAGCCACGGAAGGAGTGACCAAAACAATAGCTGTGTCCCTCCGTGCAGGTGCAGGGATGTGGTCAGGGATGGCTGGAAAACTGCTGCCAGCTGCCCAGCCCCTGCTCAGAGAGCAGAGGAAGCCTGTCTGGGAGTCCAGAGCTCTTCAACAGAGGAAAATGCTCCTGGGAATGACAGGTTTCCCAAAGTACAGCTGCACTATCCCCCACAGCACACGCTGAGTCCTATGCTTTCTGGGCCCAAGCCAAGGCAGCCTCTGCACACATCAGGAAGGTCTCCATTAAAAAACAAACAAACAAAACAAAACAAAACACACCTCCCCCCCTGTGCTGCAAACCCAGCTCTGCTGCTGCAGCTAAATAGGAAAATCCCTGCTGTGGAGACGTTTGTGTGAATGCTCACGCAGGTACGGCCTGGCAGCAGGGTGGTACTGTGTGGGCTACTCTCTCTCCAGTGCTGTTGTGCTGCTGACTTCCTCCACTGCCATTTTTTTCTTTTTTTTTTCCTGATAATTTTGCCAACAGAGCAAAATTTTAAATAGCATAACTCTGCTGGCAGAGCTCAACCACATGGACTAAGCCTAAATCTTTGGGCTACTACTTCTGATTAGATTAAAATGGATCGTGGGAGTGGAAGCATTTGTAGGGTGCAGCATTGGGAATCTTGACTGTACAAACAAGCTGAGATTAGCTGCATGGTGAGCCAGCTAGGAAAGGTACCCTTTGAAGTTGGGTGTCTGCCTGGTTTAATTTTGCTAACACTCTGGCATGAGAGAGCATAAAGATCCCAAAAATTCATGTCACGTGTTTCTTGCCAAGTGGAAATTCTGTTTGTGTGTGTGTCCGGGGAAATACTGGGGTGTAGCTGTGTTCTAGGAAAGGGCAGTGAGGACAGGCCTCTCCCCGGACTCATATTATGAAATACCCCAGGCCTGAAGTATCAGTGTGAGAAATCATCCTTGATGGAAAAGCTGCTTTGCTGGGGCCTTTATATCCTTCTTTTCTTCCCTGGGCAGGGATGCAGCCCCTGGTATAAATAAGAGTAGGGCAATGCAGGGTGAGTTGTGAGGCTGGAAAAAATGGATTCCTTTTTTAACTTTGAATAGGTTTTTCCAGCATCTGAATGGAGCCCCGGGCAATTAAATGGATGTTGTACCTATGATCAGGTTTGTAAATACCATAAGAAATGGAATCTCTTTATGAACTAGGTGTGTATTGCCGCCGGTGACCGGGAGAACTGTTCAGGGGTGGGAAATGCTGCTGCCGCAGTTGTTTTCCTCCTGAGTCACATGAAAGCTCCTTCTTTCCCCTCCTGCAGTTTTCCTCTGAACCTTATCTTTATTTGCTTCAGGGGAAGTGATTGACACACAGCCATCTGCAGCTGCCTGCTGAGCTGGAGGGGGAAGCAGTCACCTCCTTCCCGCTCTGCTCAGTAGGTCTCTGGAACTGGGCACCGAGTTTTAGAGCAGCTATTTTGCCACCATTGCAGCAAACAGATCCCAGCATGTGCCTGTCTGGCAAAGGACTCGATCTTTATGGCCTTGCGCTTGGTTGAGAATCAGGCAAGAGCAGTTAAACAGGAATTCGTTCCTTCATAATCTCTCTGTTCTCCTCCCGCTCTCTTCTCTGGCGTGGCCCAGAAGGCGCGAGCGTACGGCACGCTCTGGAGAGAGCAGCCTCCGTGCAAGCAAACGCACGTTAAAGGTAACTGAGGTTTGACTTTGTAAGTGCTGGGAAGCCTATTTTGAGCAAACAGAGCCCGGGAGGATTCATCCCTGCTGCCGGGAAGCTCTCCAGAGCCCGGGATTACAGTGTCGTTGTCACGAGGATTATGCCACCGCTGCCACACGAGCCCCAGGAGAGCTGCTTGAGGCGACACGGTTTAAAGCATCACACGGGGAGCGGGGACGAGTGGGGAGTGACTCTGGCTGAGGCTGTGCTGGTGCTGAACGTGCAGTACTGGGCCGGTCCCCACACAGCGTGTGGGCACCGGGGCTGGATATGTGGCTGCAGGGAGACAGGTACCTGGTTGGACAGCGACTGGGTGTTACTGAGCACAATTCAAAAAATAGATTCTCCCCCTCCCCCCACTTTGGTAAGAGGCACAAAGAGATAGCAGGAGACAACCAGTCAGGGGTACTGGAGATGCAGTGGTACCCCTGCTGCCAGCCAGAAGCTCCCTGCAAGCCCTGGTCAGTACTTCTGCATCTGGTTCCCCTTTTGGCCCTCAGGGGTGTTCCAGATTAACCTTTATGTCTTGCTGTGATGGGAACGCACCTGTAGAGTGGCTGTCAGAGAGGAGCTGACATTGCCCGAAGCCACTGTGCCCATGGTCCTGCTCTAGGACTGCTTGGGAAGTGTTGAGCGAAGGCACAGTGGTATTTAACCATGTCTGGAAGCCTTGGGGTTCTCCCGTCACGCAGTGAAATACCCGTGTGTGCCTGGGAGCTGTTTTGCCTCTGTCCCTTAGCACAGAGGCCAGCACTGGCTGTGTGTATGGTGAATTATGTGGGGCAGACTGATGAGGAACAAGAGGTAGAATGTACCCTGCAAGTGTGGCCACAAGAAGGTGGCATAAGTGGAATTTTTTTTCTTCCTTTCCAACAGGGCAGCTGGTGTGTTGAAGGAGTTAGGTGTGACCAAGATTGAATATAGAGCTGTCTTTGCTTGATACCTCCCCACACGCCTCCCTCCCATGAGGCTTGGCTCAGTTTGCTGACCTGTGCTGACCTGAGCTGCCTGGTTTCCAGTGCTGTGTGGCTCCTCCACTCTTCTGCTTTTGGGGGGCTGGTGTGCTTTGGGGGAGTGAGCTCACTCCCCTCCTAACCCCTGCTTCTTTGCATGAGCTTAAAAGCCTTCCTGGCGGCTGTGCTCCTGCAAGAGCTCGGTGGTGGTGAACTGTGTGGAAATCCCCTCTCTCAGGCTTGGTGGTTTATTGAGCTTTGCATCCTCGCACTGGAAAGGCCCCATTGGGTTTTGTGGTTTTGGTTCCTGATAGCAGACAGCACGAGGGCCAGCCTGGCTGGTGGCTTTTGTGAGCAGGATCTCTTCACAACCAGGCTTCGAGGCTGGGCCATGCAAGCAGCTGCTGGTGTTGCCCAGGAGCCCGTTCTTGTTCAGCTGATGGAGATGTGCATTGTGGTGGTGTGAGGTGACATCTGTCCATGACAGCACAGGTCTGGGAAAGGTCGTGTTGTGTAATAGCAGCTGCTTGCTGAAGCGAAAGGAGGTGATCTGTACAACTGCCCTGGTACAGAGCACCTGAGAAGAGCCCCAGCATTCATCCGCCGGTCCGGGCAGGCTATGAAGGGTTAACAGGCCTGCACCACTGCCTCCTCTTCTGCCACCTTCCAGGCTGGCCCAGCTCCATGTGCTTTTGTCTAGAAAAGGTTGACTTTCACCTTGCTCCTGTTGACTCCTGGCCTTGTGTACACAGCACTGGGGAGGGAGCTGCCGCATCGAGCGCTGGGTCTCTGCACCAAAGTTATAAACTCGATAAAGCTCCCTGCGCTTGGGGTGTGGAGTCTGCAGGGCTCCCTCCCTCTGCAGCTTGCTGGGGCTGTCCTTTCAAAAGAAGCTTTTAATGAACTCTGGTGTGTTTGATCAGAGACAAGAGCCAGCCATGAAAGCCAGTGCCGTGTCTCGTCTCTACCCCAAAACATCATTTGGGTTTTTGTTTGAAAGGGTTTGCAAAGGCTGTGGTGAGGACGTGTGGGCTGGGGCAGGTGAGCTGCCTGCCTTTGTTATTTCCCAGAACTAGCCCGTGGCTGGGGAAATTCGCACATCGGGCAGAAACTTTGCTTGCTGCCTCCGTAAATAAATGCTCTGCTTTGAGAGGAGGGTAGTGGTGTGCTGGGGCTGTGAGCGTGGCCCAGGAGCGCAGCATTCAGTGGGCTGGAGCACACTGAGCATTCAGTGGGATGGAGCACAGTGGAGCTGCCAGCCCTTGCCTGGGTGCTGGGGATGTGATTCTTGTGCCTGAACTGAGCAGAGCAGGCAGTGTCTGGCTTCACCCGGTGGTGCAGCTTGTTTCGGGCTCAAACATGAGACCTCTGTGCCTGGCTTTTTCAGGAATGACGCTCATAATGCTCATAGTTCACATGCCTGACGTGCTGGTCATCTGTCAGGGAATAAAGTCTTTTGTTGTTATTGGTGTTTGTTTGTTGTTGTGTTTTTTGTTTGTTTGTTTCTGTTGTGCTTTTTGGTTTGTGGGTTTGTTGGTTTGTTGTGGTGTTGGTTTTTTTTTGTTTGTTTTGTTGTTTTTTTTTATTCCACTGGCCGGCAGGGAAACCTTCTGCTCCTCAGCACATTGGCTAATCCCCCTTGGTGCTTACTGGGGATAAAGCTGCTTAACATGAGGAATAAATCCTGGAACTAGACTCCTGCAGAAAAGGTTGATTTCTGTACAGACCCCTCCTAGAGAGGAGCATATTAATAGCACTGCTCGACTTCAGCTGCTGGGGCGAGCTGGGGCTGTGCAGCCACCCTGTCCGACTCTCCCAGCAAGTCTCTGGCCTGGCTCCAGTGCTGGGATAACAGGTGGTGGAAAGCAGACTCTGAACAGCACCGGTGCCCTTCTCCAGCTGGCGGTTGCAGAAGGTGTTAAGCTGAATGTGGCCAGAGACAACTTGGCAAGGGCAGACCATCGTCCTGCGGCTGTCTCCTAGCTCTTTCCTCTTGGCTGCAGCCTGCCAGCTGAGAGGAAGCACAGGCACCTTTGTGGTAGTGGAGCTGTAGGGAGGACTGAATCCTCTTAGAAGGGATGCACTTTTTTGGCAGTACTCCAGGGAGCTTTCTGTGGCACTTAGGAAGCCCTCAGCCCTTGCCTTCAAGTCTGAAAGTGCCTGTGTGCCCTCACAGGTGTGTATGTGAGGAATGTGCCTGCTCCAGACCTGCCCTGCCAGCACCGAGCTCCCCTGTTAACTCTTCCTCAGCATCCTGCAGTAGCCTGCTCCCTAGGAGAGCATGGTTTGAAACCCAGAGACTTAAGTGTGGAGGTGCCCAGCAGCCCTCTAACTTCACTGGCAGACGAATCTGTAAATTGAGACGTGCCGTCCACAAGAAGTTTCCCTTATGGTTTGGGAAGCTCTCATGTCTTCCAGGAACTTCCCTGTCCTTGCTCAAGAGGATGATGAAGAGTGAGTTCAGGGAACGCTCCCATATAATCTTATTTACGCTTGTGAGTCAGTAATTTCCTTGTTATGTCCTCTGGCTTGTAAACACTGTCTGTCCTGATTTAAATAAGGTTTTCTGATAGCCAAACCTGGTGCGTTCCACAGCGTGTACTAATCGCCATGGCTGTCTGCCACCGCTCTGCTTGCGGCTGGGCTCATCTGATAAGGCCAACCTGCTGTCCAGCCACTCGGAGGCCTAAACGCGGGGTTTCTTGAGCCGCTCGTTAGGACATGAGCTGGCCATGATTCATAATGCAGCACAGCGTGAGCTGGCACCGGGGTGTGGCTCAGCCGACTCTTGCCAGCATCGATCTGCCTGGGCTCTACAGATCTGCAGCAAATGTGCTCCTTGCCCAGTGCCCCAGCTCCAGCAGGTTGGAATTGGGCTGCTCTTGCCCTTTGAAATGGCCAGAAGCTGTCCTGGGAACAGCTACTGCATGCTGGCAGCAGTTTCCGTCGCAGGTCTGGCTTTGGCTGGGTTTCACATATCTTGAAATGAATTTGCCTTGGAGCGAGTGATCCATAATGTTAGGAATGCCTGGTTCCAGGCCGGGAGGGGATTTCTTCCCAGCTGGCCTTCCTCCCCAGCCCCCTTCCCATCACTCAGTGCCAGGCTGGGGCAGAGTGGAGCCAGGGGGTCTAGGAGGAGAGCTATCTCCACTTGGTGCCCTCCAGGCTGATCGTTTGGTCGTCCTCCAGCAGAGTTGCTGGGGAAACCAGAGATGCCTCAATAAGCTAATGAAAAGCACATCTAGTAGCCACTGCTCCATATGCGAAATGAGAAACATCTTGTCCTGACCACAGACTTTTTTTTGTGGCAAAACTATTATGCTAATGGGGCAGGGAAATCTGGGCTGGAAGCCCGGCTGGGGCCGTGGGCAGCGGAAGCTGACACATGGCTTGTGGCTGATTGTTGGCCTTTGCTGGTGAGATCAATGGCGGATGTCACCCCTAAGCTGCTGTCGCTGGGGGGCTGTAGGGTGGGCCACACCTGGCTGGGTGAGCGGGAGAGCTGGTCCCAGCCACACGTGGCCTCGCTGCTGCCCCCACGAAGCAGCAAGTGCTGGGGCTGGGTTGGTGCCACCCAGTTCTAACTGTCCCCACGAGCCTCTGATCCTTGTCCCCTGGGAGGCTGTAGCTCTTGGTAAACCTGTGCATGAAGAAGAGCCCCTGGATGTGCAGTAAAGGGATATTTTTTAAATGCTCTTCTGGGTAGAAGAAACTTCAGAAAGACTTTCCAGTCTGTGGGGACAGCATGAAAAAATGTTGACAGCTTAGCCCTGAGCTATGAGACCCATCCATCTGCACTGTGCTTCTTGCCACAGGGGAAGGGGTTGAGTCCCCACAGATGATTTCACAGTTGTGGAAGCATCTGGGGCTGCTGGAATCTGCAAGCTGGTGTTGAGCAACCCACAAGCTCATACCTGTGGTACCCTCCCTCAATGGGGCTGGCCCCAGGGCTGTGGGGCGAGGAGAAATAGTTCTGGGGAAATTGCATAACCTTGGTGAGGGCAGGAGGTTTGGGCTTGTGGCTCCTTGAAGGTCCAAGTGCAAATGAGTGCTGGTGTGTGAATTACCATTGTGGCCAAACAGCTCATTCTCTTGAGGCTCTCCTGTGTTTGCTAACATAGGGACAGGTGATCATGGACTTCATTTTATAGACTTGCTTGTTTACAGCCTTTGGTTTCAGAGGTGATATGGAGAAGCTCTTCCTTCAGGCAAGTCATTATCAATAGTTAGTGCTCTTGAAGTCACAGATACTGCTGCAGTTCAGCTGAACCACAGGCCAGGTTTTAACCCTTGTGCGGTAAGATAGGTTTGTTCTTGGTACTAGAAATGACAAATTGCCTCCGTGTGAGGCTTTGGTGATATGAAAAGAACTGACCTGTAGATGCCAGGCATACTCTCTGGGAATAGCAAGTCCTTCCAAATCCCCCTTTATCACAAGGTATTGCTTTTCCAAATGCTTTTGCTATAAACTTCTGACTGAGATCCTATTGTGTTATTTTCACCCTGTGGGTTCAAGTGCACCTCCTGAATCTGTAGCCCTCAGGAAATTCCCCTCCCAGGCTGGCTCTCGCTTCTGTTCTGAGAAATTCTAGGGGAATTCAGCTATTTCCAAGCTGATGAAGATAATGCTTTTGGTGGAGAGGAAGTTCAGCAATTCATGTTCCTCTGATGGAATTGATGTGCTCAGCACAGGCTCTGAACTCCTGACCTTTAGCAAAATGCTTCTGAGGAGTTGTGTGTCACTTAACACTTCTCTACCCCCATTTACAGGTGAGAGAAACCGAGACCATGGACGCTCGATGGCTTGACTACACTGCCTCTGGAGACTTGCCAGACGATGAAGACATTGGCGAGTTCAGGCCTCACTTAACTTCTGATGGCTTAGATATAGATGAGACATCTGGATCTGGAGGTAAGCAGGGAAGTGGATCTCCCTCAGCTGATGCTGTGAAATTTCTCCCAGCACCAGCCCGTGGGTGATGGGCTAAGTGCTCAGCCAGAGCTCCAGAGGGAACTGTGGTGTCAGGTGGAGGCGAGAAAGCCGTGTGAATCGTAGTCACTCAGATGAGAACAGGGAAAGTTGTTCTACCGTGTTGTTGAATCACTAAGGGAGGACAGATGGAGTCCAGCCAAGCTTGTCTTACTGTGAGTGAAAAGGTATTGCACTGGCTGCATCTCTTTCCTGTTGAACTCAAAGAACTTACGAGAAACTTAAAAAAAATGAAAACGAATAATTAAATAATTTTAAAAAAAATTCTATTGTTGAGGGAGAATTAAAAAGGCTTCAAGTGAATACCTCTGCTGAGGCCAAACAAGGTAAAGAGCTAGCTGGTGTTCATTTGAACTCTTGGTGACATGCAAAGCTCCCTGCCTGAACCAGTTTCTGTAGCTCTGTGTCCCCTTTATGTGAACGTTCGTTCACTGAAAGAGCAAGAACTGGTGCCAAAATTAGTGCCTAACGTGTTTGAGCAGATCTAGCATCTAGAGGCTTGGTGAGCTACCCTTTAGGGATGGGTGGTGAGAGGATTGCCCTCTGTTGGCTTTAGCTTAGCAAGCTATAGCAGACCTGCTTTGCAGGGCAGCTCCAGATAATCCCCAGCAGCAGCCAGGGGATCCAGCTGAAGACCCCTGCCATGCGAGAGCTGCTGGTTTCAAGGTTGCATCTCGTGGTCTTGTGCAGTCAAAGACATTGAGTGGTGAAGGTGCTCGTAGATGAAATTGTAGTCAGCAGCGAACAAGAGGCCTGGTTTGTCTACAGCTGCTGGTGTTGTGGGAAGTGTCTAAATGATAGAAAAATGAAATGAATGAGGGGAAATTTATTATTTTTAATTTTTCTTTCCCTCCCCTCTCCCTCCTCTGCAGACTACTCAGACTCTGAAGATGGCATGTATCTCACCACCACGGACACTCCTCTGGTAGGTGTTGCCCCTGCATGGTTTAAGCAACACGTAGCTACTCTGGTCTGTCTGTAAAACTTTCCGAGTACCCTTCCCCTGCCAGACGTGGCGTCGAGATGAATCTACCTGCATGAGCAGGAACCATGTACTTGTAATGCCCTAAGCAAACTTTCTTCTCCCTGCACACCCTCCCGCTTTCAACTGTGGGTAGGCCGGGTGCTGCTTACTGATGGGTGTGGTTTGTCTATATTCTGTAGATATCTGACAACTATATCCCTGGAGATACTGACAGAAAGATAGAAGGTGAGACGAAAAACACAATGGTGGACAATGAAATCATTCCAGACAAAGCTGTACCCATTGAAGAGAACCTGTCCAACAAGATCTCCATGGCAAGCACGGCCAACAGCAACATCTTTGAAAGGACAGAAGTCCTCACAGGTAATACACCACTGTGTCCTAGTAAATCACTAATGCTGTAAATCCAAATGGTTTCTGTCACTCCCTGTTTCTCTGGAGAGTAGTTCCCTGCTGATCAGGGGACTGAGAGGCATCACCCTTGTGCCTGTAGCAGAGTTGATTCTGCCTTCTAGTCCTTAAACAGCCGTAGAGCCCCTCTTTGCCTCACTGGGCTGGTAAACAGCTCGGTTTGGAGCCTGCCAGCTAATTGTTGGCTTAAGTGCCACACAAGTCATGTGGCAACTACTCTGCACCCAGATACTGCCTCAGCAAGAGCTGTATCTTGCCATAAATCAATGACATCACAGATTTCTGTATCAAATGCAGGTGTTCTCTTTCTAACCTCTGCCCAAGTCCTGCCTTTTATGAGCCTGGCCAGGAGTCAGGCACCCCCTGTAAGGGATTTGAACATCTAGTCAGCTGGTAGGAATCTAAGTACCTCTCTCTAGAGCAAAACTAAGCATCTGGCTTCCCCTCAGCATGCGGGACAGAGGTGACTCCAGGCCCGATTCATCAAGCAGTAGCCTGATGGTCCAGGTACAAACCTCAGCACACTTTGTCCGTCCGTGGCCATCCTGCCAGTCAGAGGAGGACTGGAAGAGTGGGTTGCCAAGCCACCCAACAAAGGAGCTGAGTTAGTGCAATGAGTAGGTGGCACAGCAAAAGGATAGATAAACTTCACTGAAGTCTTGTGGCTACCCTTGATGCGAGGAGAGAGAATATCATAGTGGTTTGTGGTTCTTGGGGTGCTTTTTGGAGGAAGGTGGTGGTAGCGGGATGTTGCTGTTTGAGTCCTCAGTGTGCTCACACAGGCAGTTAAAGTGTTCAGCTCACAGCTACACTGTTTTCCTGGAGTTGGTGCTGTTTGTGGGTTGTGCTGGGGCTTTTTTGGGGTGGGTTTATTTAGTCTTCAAGGCTGACATCTTTTTGTCAGAATTCCTTGCATTGAACTGGAAGATTAACACAAACAGGTTAGTGTGGAACAGGAGATTATTCTACAGTTGGATTGAAAGTAGTTTCTGGCCTTTTCCAGTAACATCTGCTGTCGCTGGAAATGCCAGCATATATGGTGACAGGAGCAGGAATAACAGGGACTCAGGAGGCAGTTCTGGGGGCTGGGACTCTGGAAGCAGACTTTGAGACGCAGCTGATGGAGTTGTCCAGGAGTTTAGATTTACTCTGTGCTCTTTCCCTCCCCAGCTCTCATCGCAGGAGGGGCAGTGGGTCTCCTCTTCGCTGTCTTCCTGATCCTCCTCTTAGTCTATCGCATGAAGAAAAAGGACGAAGGCAGCTATGACCTCGGGAAGAAACCCATCTACAAGAAAGCTCCCACAAATGAGTTCTATGCTTAAAGCTCAGCAGCACCTTGTGCCCATCAGGGGACAAACAGACTGTATGGAAACACTGTGCCCTCGGACAAGATGCGCTGAACAAATGCTCTTTTTGGATTGAATTTCAAAGCGACTTTGAGAAAAAACAAACTTCCTATGTGACCTTTCCCATCCCACTCAGCTAACAAGGGCCCAAAGAAATACAAAGAGTCTGAAAAAAAAAAAAACCAACAAAACCCAAAACCAACAAAAAAACCACCAAACCTCAGTGTATATTTTATTTTATTTTTCCTTTCTAAAGCTAGTGTAAAAAGAATAAAGATGCCAAATTTTCTGCTTGGTTTTATAGAGGGTCTGTAAACACAAACCAGACTGTATGGCAGCAAACACCATGTGTTTGCATCCAGCATGCTGTGCTCAGATTGGCTGCTTCTCGAGGAGATGGCTTTTCTATAAACCTCGCTGCTCGATGTCTCGCAGCAGGCTGTTATGTGAAGCGTGTTTGTGGAGAACTATTTATGAAATCTCTTACACTACAGATAACGTTGCCTTATCAGGGAGTAAAAGGCCCATAGGGGCTCAGAATCCCTGAATGCCATAAAGGGCCTATAGGAATGTCTTTCCCAGGAGACTTCTGTCTCTTCCTGTCGGCCCTGGGCAAGGGTCATGAGTCCATGAAATCGGGACAGCCAGTTTTCTCTGGCCATGACAACACCCTTTCCTTGCCTTCAGCCTCTTACCTTTTTTTAAGGATGCTTGTAGGGGTTTTTTATAACAAAACTTCAAAGAAAATAGCCTCATGTTTATATAAAGTTTGTAGAAATTGTTTTGAAATAATAATAAAAAGAAAAACCTGCTTTTTTAATTTCCTCCAGATTTATTTTTTTCAATCCCTTTGTGTTTCCTTTGGCCAGACATTTCTCTAGAGATGTTGTTTGATATGATTAATGTTCTGAACTGAAGCAGAGTTAGCTACACTGTGTTACAGGTTTTTTCTAGTTCTAGAGCAGCTACAGTAGAGGGTAAAGATATTTATGGTTTTCCCATAACTTTTTTTAGGATTTGATTTTTATTTTTTTTAATAGAATTATTTATAGTTTCTGAAATGGCTGCTCTTCTCATTTGTTAACTTTTTATCCTTTTTATGTAAAACACTAATATAATGAGTCTCTGTGAAAACTATTTAAGCTTTATTCTGTGAATTTTAATTATAAATTCAAAGCAATAACTTCTAGAATTAAGCTGTATGCAAAATTGGATTCATAATATGATTGAAGTAGGAAAAAGAGAGTATTTCTAGCCTGTAAATATATTCTAATCAGTCCTATAGAGCTATATATTATATATTTTACTGAGAAATATACAGTTAAGAGTGAAAAGGCTGGAGTTAATTCTTCAGCAGCCTTACTCGGTGTGAGAGGCTTGGTCTCGTTTGTACTGCTGTTTGTCCAGGGTTGTGACTGGAGTGCGAGCGTGTTTGTGCTGGGGAGGG
>JANHFX010005088.1:0-17110 GCA_027560015.1 Chloroceryle amazona
TTTTGATGTATGGGAAAATCATTAAAATATCTGAAGGAAATGAAAATTCCATCAAAATATTCCTCTAAGAAAGAAGGAAACATAAAAGCTATGGTAAAAATATCTGAGTTTTCCCATTTCTTATATTACACTGGGGAGTACAAGAAATACAGATAATCCATTCGTAGAGCAATTCTCGTGTTGATCCCAGCCCAACCACCCAAAAGGTACAAAACTAAGTAGTCTATTTATTCTCCCTGAGGTGAAGAATAACTAAAAAACCACCTGGCTGCAGTCAACATATAGCTCCCAGACGTAATATTCTATTCATTTACTTTCATTTCTGAATTTTGATGATCCTTTTGTTCTGAAGATTGTTGACTTCATCATTAGCTTTGATGAACAAGGAAGCAAAATTATAGTATAACATCTGGTAGAGACTGAGAGACTCTTCCCCAGCCCCATTACCCTTGGTATTGATTCAGAGAGATTGACATGATGTTCATGGTAGCATTATGGAAGCAACATAATCTTATGCTTTGAATTTGAGGGCGTGTAAAAGTAATGACTGTGGGATTCTCAGGATTCTGAAATACATGAGGACATGGAGGTCTGGGGTTTTGAGAATTTCTTTATTACAAATTACTACAAAATTGGTATTGGTAAAAAAAATAAATATATATATACACAGAGACACACACTACTAGTGGCCACAAAATTATCACTAGGAAAGTGATGTGTATATATATATTGCAAGAGAAAAGTAAATATATTTATATATATTACAAGCAGGGAAGCTCATTTTGGATAGGTAAGAAGTTACTTAGTGAGTTACTTTTTATATCTATTTAGTGTGGTCACACCAGATCCTGGAATAGTTGTTGCTGACTCCTATTTTCCTGGCAGATGAGTTCATTATCACAGCGTCTTTATTCAGGGAAGCCTCAGGGTTATCTGAGAAGGAGATATCCTTCTTTGTCATTATGTTTACCAACATCACCTTTGTGGTGGCTCCACCAAGAGTGTAAAGGGTGATGTGAACTAGAGCAGGATAAAAAATAAGTAACTTTTTCAATGTTGTTGCACACACAATATGTAATATGAAACAATTTATTATTAGGGGCATTGCAGCCAGATTGCCTGTATCACTAGCTCTAGACTATGCAATGATGTTTCCAAGTATGTTGAATTTTCTAATTCAGACACAGCTGTTCATTTTTATGTCTATGTTAAAGATTGAAGTGTGGGGAGAACAGCTATGTTTACTTTTCCCAAAAATCATTACCAGTTTTGTTTATTTACTAAGTAGTGTTAGAAGAGCCTTGCACTAGTCCATTTCTCTGAAATGAAGAAAGAATGGAAGGGTTTCTCTGGAAGCAGAGAAGGCAACAGCCAGACTATCAGTGTTGGTTTAGACCAGGTGGGAACATACAAGACAAGATTTTCAGAGCTCCAACACTTAGTTCAGAAGTATCAAAAATGACACTTCAGAAGAAAATACTTAAAATAACCCAGGATAATACTTTTCATGTCATTTCTAGAGGAAAACCTGCATGATAGCCTGGCACATGTATTCATTTTTCTTGTTGACTTTAGTGAAATTGTTAGTTTTATAAGATTCTTTTAAAGTGATAAGCAAGAAAATAGTTTGATCACTTGTGATCAAACTGAACTTTGAAATAACAGCCTTCAAAGAAACATTAAAGGCTTTTTGAGGAAATTGCTTGTAGTGAGTTTTGTAAGGTAGAGATTAATGATTAGTGAAAAGACATAATGGGCAATAAATATATTGAAGCAGCAGACTAAGACTAACACTAACTGCCTTTGAACTGAAAAAGCACATGTGCAATGGAAATAGTGGGGCAATGTCAGGTTTATAACTGGTATTTATTACTGATTTTTATTTATAACTGTTTTTTATTTATAACTGATATTTATAATCTGATGTTTATAAATGATAAAGAACAAAAGTAATGAAAACCAGACCTAAATTTTCTACTCATTTGATAATATTTGCCCAACAGATGATGCAATTAACTTGATTGGAAAAGTTCTAAGTATTAACAGTAAAATTATACTCATGATACAATGATGTCTGTCTGACAGTAGAAGTCAAGATATTTGAACTCAAGATTTACAGATACTGGAGTTGTCTGTACTTTTGGTTCCTCCCCTCAGGTCATCTTGTTCTTTTATCCTCCTCTTCTGTCTTCATCCCTCACAAAGAAATGTGACAGTCTCTGTTTTCTGATGGTATCTACAGATGGGTTCAAATACCACTTTCTTGTCCTAACAGGTTGTAGTAGATGGGTTAGTGTTGCTACAGTGGATTATTTGGTCTGCCAACACTAAATCTTATTTGAAGCACTCCTCTGGTCCAGAAGAACACCAACAATTTAATAACAGTAAAATAAGTAAACATAGAGCCATGATGGGTTTAGGAACTGGTCATGACCACTATCAAGGGAAACCTGAAATATCTGTGACTTATGAATCAGACTGAGCTCTTTGACGGATCAATTCAATATCAGAAATTGTCCCCAACCTGCTGCTAGGAAGGGGAACCAATATGAGAAGTCAGAGCTATGAAATCTGCAGAGTTATTAATATCAGATAATAATAGGACAAAACTACAAAGTACAGCCTCATCATTTTTATCTCCAAGATTTTTCCGGAGAGGAAAGGCTCCTGGGCTTGTTATAGCTAAGATTTTGTAGACATGAGTACATGCTGAATTTGCCTTTTGCAGAGAAACTCAAATAGACTTTGTGTGTCACCCTGAAAAATCTAGTTATTAGGCTGTAATTCACTTGTATACTCCCCATTTCCCTTGGCCATATAGAATCATAGAATTGTTCTGTTTGGAAGAGGTATTCAAGATCATCAAGTCCAACTATTAACCCAGCACTAACAGGTCACCACTAAAGCATGTCCCTCAGTATGACATCTACACATATTTTAAATACCTCCACGAATGGTGACTTAACCACTTCTCTAGGAAGCCTGTTTCAGGACTTTGCAACTCTTTTGGGGAAGAAATTTTCCCCAATGTCCAAACTAAACTTCCTCTGGTACAACTTGAAGTCATTGCCCCTTGTCTTATCACTTGTTACATGGGAGAAGAGACAAACACCCACCTTGCTACAATCTCCTTTCAGGGAGTTGTAGGGAGCAAGAAGGTCTCCCCTGAGCCTCCTTTTCTCGAGGCTGAACAACCCCAGGTCCCTTAGCTGCTCCTCACAAGATGTGCTTTAGGCCCTTCACGAGCTTCATTGCCCTTCTCTGGACACACTCCAGCCCCATAATGTCCTTCTTGGAGTGTGGGGCCAAACCTGAAACCTGTATTTGAGATGCAGCCTCACCAGTACCTAGTCCAGGAGGAGGACAACTTCCCTCATCCTGCTGGCCACACTATTTCTGATACAAGTCAGGATGATCTTGGCCTTCTTCATGACTTGAGCACACTGCTGGCTTATATTCACACTGGTTAACCTCCAGTAACTGGAACCTCCCTTACTAGTCAGGACTGCTTATGTATGATGGAAAGTGGCTTGGTGAGCACTTCTGCAGCTACTTCAGTACCATTGAGCAGATCTCATCTTATCTCATCTTATCTTATATTTGGACTTGTGTGTGTCTAAGTAGTGTAGTAGGCCACTGACTACACACCACTTTCATTTGAAAGTTATCGCCTTTCACATGGTACCTTTCAATAAATTACTATTAATTCTGGTGTTGGCAAAAATAATAATAATAAAATCAACAAGTATATTGTTCTGGGTAGGTTTAATGCTCATGCAGAAGACATAGGTTTTTCTTTGTGAAAGACTGAATGTTTCAGTAGTCATGTGAGACACAAGAGAGTGAGAGTGACTAATACTGATGATATTCTGTATCATGGTAGTCAAGAGTTTACAGTAAGCCTTAGGAAAAAATGTCTTTCATGTCACTCTCTGACCCTTGCTCACCTTGGTAAATGTCAGTATTCCAGTTAGATGCACTACCTTTAAGAGCAAATAAAAAGCCTAAGGGACAATGCAGCCTCTGGGATTCATAAGAAAATTATGAGTTTCTTTTGCTATTGAGTCACTAACTCACACCAACCCTGAGAAAATTATCTGCCCATAATAACTAACTACATTAAATTCTTTGACTCTCCCAGGGAATGATCTGTAAGTAATTTATGTTTTCCTTATGCATATGTCTGGAGTGGCAACTGAGAAACTACTACACTTCATTCTTATTGTAGAGTCAGTAAGGTTGTCCAAGAATACTCAACACCTTCAGCCATGTTGACTAACCTGGACTAGGCATATAGTTCTCATGCTCTGTACCACAGACCTGTTCTAGCATAAGATTTAATGTGGTTTGTATCTGTTTTTCCACATGAGATTTTAAAAAGTGCTTCTAATCCTTTCTTCCTAGGAAGACCATACAAAAGCTTTAATCACAGACCATGATTAAAAGGGTAGAAAATTAATATTTCACTCCTAGTGGCAGTTTTGTTAAGGACTTCCATAATCCCTGCCCTGGGAAGGCAGTGAGATTCTGACTCTATGCCTTTCTAGTAATACACAGAACAAAGCAGTGGTACCACTGATGCTGATGAGAAAGAAGCTCACAGCACACCAGCTGTCACATACAATGCCAAATCACTTGGTCTGCTTTCTGCTGTCTCTAACACATCCTTTTTTGTTTGTTTGTTTGTTTGTTTGTTTTTGACTTGTTCTCTCACTGCATCCCAGTTGTCTGCATTTTGTTGTGTATTCTCCACTAACTTTTCAAGCTGTGGTGGCCAAGACACTGCCAGTCTTTAAGGCTCATTTTGGTGTGTTGTCCCTCTTATTTACTTCATATAAGCAATTACTGACAAACATATGCTCCTGTCTTGATAATCTGTTTTTCAAATAAGCACAGAAAATAAGCTTTGATGCAGGGTTTGTGCTTCTTTGGAACAGGTTTTGCTTCAGGTGATATAGCCTTTTGGAAAGCAGAACAATCAGACCATGATTTTCTTTGTCATACTCACATGTGGCCACTTTCCTCTTAGACTGAGCAGTCTGAGAATAAATAGGTCTCCTCTATGTCCCACTTTTTTGACTGAGTACCAAACAGTGTTTTCTCCAGCCCTTTGTACAGTCCAAGCTCATATGAGAAGCTCAAAAGTATTCCTGGTAATAACTGCTACCATTCCCTAGCAAGAAAATCTGTCTCAAACAGCTT
Organism: Chloroceryle amazona; assembly: GCA_027560015.1. NCBI lineage: Eukaryota > Metazoa > Chordata > Aves > Coraciiformes > Cerylidae > Chloroceryle > Chloroceryle amazona. The sequence goes on from JANHFX010005088.1 coordinate 5,203, forward strand.
TGAGAGGCACAGCTGGAGACAGTGCTACTCCCTTCTCCACAGAGAATGTGTGATCAGGTCATGCTGGTCTCCATGCATACACACAGGTATCCTTAGCTGTTAGAAATCAAGGCAGAAGAGAAATAATGTAATAGAATGGGAAGCAAATACAGGCAAGTAACTTGAAAGTCAGTGAAGTGGGGACAGGAGAGCTTGGACTCTTCTTCCGTGCACTCATGTTAAAATTCTATCTAGCATAGGTTTGCTTAGCTGCTGATAAATGGGATTTCCACATTGTTAAATGTTGTGTTCTTTTCTTTCACTCCCCCAACACTTCTGCAATAATTTTCCCTCTGAATTGCTTTGCTAATACTCCTTGGTGACTGCTGTGTCTCAACAGTGATTTATAAAAAGTCTTTATCATAAATTCTACCCCTGCACAATTATAAGAAGGATAATTGTTTCTAAATTGCTTTTTCTCTGTCTTTTGTGTCACCAAAATGAAACTTCAGTGTCTCTGTTCAGCTACCATCAAACTTCAGCTTGATGCTGTTTTGCCTAAGAGACCCATTATAATGGAGAGAAAAATGAACCAAGTCATGAAAGGAGGAAAAATACAACATTTCAATAAAAAGGACTGATATAAAAAGAGTTTCTTCTCAGTTTCTTCTCTCCCTCAGTCCCCTGTTATAACACGTTTACAGTTACAACATCTGTTATCCTGATGGCCCGGAATGTATTAACTATGCCAGTTGTGTGAGTTTGCAAACTTCATAGCATTTAATAATAGGCACTCAAAGGACACCTTTAAAATTAAGTGTAAACTAAACCTCTTCAAAAAATTGTTAAATAATAAGCAAGGGAAAACACACTGGATTTGTTTTTATTCTATTAACTGTTGGGCTGACTGCTTTGGTTTGAAGAAAAAAAATGTCCTGAACTTTTTTAATCCTCAGGATTTTCTAAATCAGAAGTTTAAACTATTGCAGATTAAAGAACTTCAGTTAAGAAGTAATTTCTTTTCTCAACCCTATCCACTTGATTGGACACAGAAGACTAAACAATTTCTTCTTTTCCACGGAATTAAGCATATGCAAATTTGCTTTCTTGATTCAGAGTCCTAATTAAATTTGTAATTTGAGGCAGCATCTGCTAAACTGTGCATTTCAAAATTAGGCACAAGGAAGGGTAAGTAGGAGAAACATTTTCCTCAAGGTGAATTTTGTCCAAATATAACGTATTGGAGCAAAACTTTAACAAAGCATTGTGGGATAGACTGATAATTACAGTTTCTATTACTTCACAAGGTATTCTGTTGTAACCTTTGCAGCACCATCCTCATCAGAACATCATGACTTTATATGTCCCTTGATATTTAGCAGCTGTGTTGTGTAAAATCTGCCATCCTGGGTAACTGTAAAAACATTTTTACAAAATGTCAAGTGAGTAGGAGGGAATGGAAATAAATAAATAAATAAAGATGTGTTTGTATAGACAAATTTTAATTTCTTTCAAATGCTTTAATTATGAAAGAAAGCTTCACAAATTCTTTAGCACTTTCAAGTGAGCGCATTAGTGCCAATGACACAACTAGAATATGCCTCCTGTAAGAACCTTCATATACATGAGAAAGAGCACACAATATTCTCATCCTTCCATCTTCTAGTATACATTTAACACATGAAAGCTGTATCTTTCTGGAGGAAAGTCAATGTCACTCTAGTCTTCAAAAAAGGCAAGAAGGAGGACCCGGGTAACTATAGTCCAGTCAGCCTCTCCTGCATCCCTGTAAATGTAGGGGAACAGCTTGTTCTTGGCACCATCTCAAAGCATGTTGAAGAAAAAAGGCTTATCACAAGTAGTCAGTATGGATCCAACAAGGGAAAGTCATCCTTGACCAATCTGATAGCTTTTCATGTTGGCAACACTAGATGGATAGGCAAGGGGAAGGTAGTGGATGTGTTTTACCTCAACTTCAGCAGAGCTTTTGACACTGTCTCCCAAGGCATCCTCAAAGTCAAGTTTAGGAAGTGCAGATTAGATCATTGGGTAGTGAGATGGATTGGGAACTGGCTGAAGGAATGAGCTCAGAGAGTTGTGGTCAATAGGTCAAAGTCTTGTTGGAGGCCTGTGGCTCGTGGTGTCCTTCAAGTGTCAGTGCTGGGTCCAGACCTATTCAGCATATTCCTCAGTGACATGAACAAAGGGATGGAATGCACTCTCAGCAAGTTTGCTGATGATACAAAACTGAGAGGACTGTCTGGACACCAGTGGGCAATGACCATAAATTAGAAAACAGGATGTTCATCCTCAACATGAGGAAATATTTCTTCACTGTAAGGGTAACAGAGGCTGCCCAGAGACGTGGTGGAATTTCTGTGTCTGGAGTCTCAAAAGTCACCTGAACTTGTTATGTGTGATCTACTCTAAGTGATCCTGCTCTGGTAGGGCAGGTGGACTAAATGATCTTTAGAGGTCCCTTCCAACCCCTACAATTCTGTGATTCTGTGATCTTAGCACATGATGGTATGTATCCTATATGATTTAAAATACGTATTTCTATATTATTGTACGTGTATTCTTTCCTAGTTAAAATGCAAAGCTTTGCCCATAATATGCAGGCTTTAAGTCTTCATTGTGTTTTTTCAAATACAAAATTATGGTTTTACGTTTTTATATATGTGGAGAGGGTGGAAAATAAAGGAAGCTGAAATAAAGGATGAAAGATGAGAAGAAGTACTAGTACTGTTAACAGAGACTTGTGACTTGTGGAGTTAAGATTCATCCTTTCCAGTTTCTGTGCGCATTTCTACTTCATAGAATCAGAGTCATAGAAAGGCTTGGGTTGGAAAGGATATTAAAGACTACCCAGTGTAACCCCCCTGCCATAGACAGATGTCTTCCACTAGGTCAGGTTGCTCAAAGCCCCTGCTATGAAGCCTGACCTGAGTGCTGCCAGTGACGAGGCATCCACACCTCTGGTCAACTTGTTCCAGCATCACACTGGCTTCATATTAAACAATTTCTTCCAACAATTTTACCAAATCTAAATCTACGCTCTTTCATTACTCCTTGTCCTGTCATGACAGAACGTGTTAAAAAGTCTCTCTCTATGTTTCTTTTAAGTCCCCTTTGTGTACTAAGATGCTGCAATAAGGTCTTCTTGCAGCCTTTTTTTTTTCTCCAGGCAGAACTATGCAAACTCTGTCAGCCTTTTTTCATAGGAGAGGTGCTCTAGACCTCTACTAATTTTTGTGGTCCTTCTCTGGACCTACTCCAATACGGTCCATGTCTTCCCTGTGCTGGGAATCTAGAGCTGGACACAGCATTGCAGGGAGTGGTCTCACCACAATGGAGTATATGGAGATTATCCTCTCCTTCAACCTGCTGGACACCCTTCTTTTGATGCAGCCCAGGATACAATTTCCCTCTGGACTGCAAGTGCACACTGTTGGCTTATATCCAGTTAGTTGCCCACCAGAATCCCCAAGTCCTGTCTTGGTTGATATACCAAGTTTCATGTTGTACCATGCTTGTAAATAACAGAAATGTGAGAATGTTTTAAGTATTCGCTTATTTCCATTTGATGGCAGAAAACAAATCTCTAACGTAATTTGAATAAATGCTGTTTTCCCATGTAAAATAACACAGTTTCTTAACTAGAAGTAGATTAATGTGTCACTGGTTGGGCTGTTATAATCTGGGGTTTGTTTATTTCTTCTATCCTTTCTTGCTGTATCCATCAGACTGGTTGGGATGGGCTTTGGGGAGGCTATTATATTTCCACTGTTTGCATTTGGTCACTAATGCACAGAGCTGACTTTAGAGCAAATAAAGGGCTTGCAGTGCCTTCATGGAAGGCAATGAGTACAAATGAAAACTTCTGCTCTTTGGGATGCTAACATCTGATTCCAGCTGTGTACTGCACACATACCCCCCATCCTCAGCAATGTTCTCCTAAATGGTTCCTTCTGATGAACAAAGGCAAATAAGTGCTTATTGCCTGCCCTGCTCACCATGAGAGGTGGTGCTGAAGAGTACATTCCAGTGCCACAAGGCAACAACCCAGCTATGGCATATTTTCATAGAAGACCAGGTCTGAAGGGACCTCAAGGATCATCTAGTTCAACCTTTTAAGGTGAAATATATTTAATGAGATGTTTCAGTGCCCTGTCAAGCTGTGTCTTAAAACTGCCCAGTGTAGTGGAATCCACCACTTCCCTTGGGAGATTATTCCAATGTCTAATTGTTCTCAGCAGGAAAAACTGGAGTCTAGTCAGAATCTCCCCAGGATTAACTTGTACCCATTACACCTTGTCTTTTCCACCAGCGCTGAGTGGTGTAATGACTTATTTATCTCTGCTGGTGATGCCCTTGTTAATGCCAACCCAGCATCCTGTTGGCTTTCTTTGCTGCTGCAGCACACTCTTCACTCATGTTGAGCTTGTCCACCAAGACCCCCAGGTCTTTTTCCACAAGGCTGCTCTCCTCCAGGTGGATTGCAGTCTCCTGGGTTATGTATTCCCAGGTGCAAGTCCTTACACTTGTCTCTGCTGAACTTCATAAGGTTCCTGCTAGCCCACTCCTCCAGCCTGTCCAGGTCTTCCTAGAGGGTTGCTGTCCCTTCTGGAGTGTCAATTTCCCCACTAATTTTGGTGTCATCTGCAAACTTCATCAGGGTGCTCTTGATCTCAACATCCAAGTCAGTTATGAAGATCGCTTATGAAGGATCCACCCAAATCCGCCCCCCCCTCAATATTTATTTTCTGTCTGTAAAACTTGACTAAGAAATATTTGTCAGATTTTACTTAGGGTAGAAATATTTATTTTAGTAAAATGTCAGTCTCTTACATTGAATTCTGCTTAACTGTAATTCTTTTCAGATTCTTGCAAGAAAGTTTGGACACCATCAGTTTCCCATTGAGTTAGCATATGGCAATTGCTGAAACATTATTTTCAATTAGTTGCACTTTAACATTTTAATACATTAATGAGAGGTCACAGGTGGTGAGGATCTATTAAATTTACCACACAATGTGGCCCACTTCACCATATGATGCTCTTTTTATCCATGAGTCCAGGATGCTAAGAAAATGAGTCATATCTTTAGAAAAATCACATACCCCCAAATTTACACTACCTTCTCCATCCCATTCTTCCAGAGCCATAGGCTTTGATTAGAAAGTCTCAGCTATCTGTGGTTGACAAAACAAAACAAAACAAAACAAAACCAACCAACCAACCCAACAAACAAATAAACAAATAAAACAGACAAAAAAACCCAAACCCAACAACAACCAAAAAAAACCCTCAAAAACCAAAAACACAATCAAAACCCACAAACCCAGAATGCAATGCTTAGAATGTCACTTTCAAAGAGAACAGAGGTTTATCAATAAAAAAGAATCAAAGGAAAATCTGTTCCATATGGAAGAAGTATCACGTACCTTTCATATTTCCTTGAAGGTTTTCTATAAGGCTGTTCACAGTAGAAGTTAAAAAAAAATGTCACCAACAATGGCAGAGGCAGATGTGCATTTTGTGCCATGGGAAAGAATGTTTCTGAAGCATTCAATCGGGAGTACACTGTTTACCCAATTAGTTTGTGCACTGAGGCACAGATCACTCCTGGGGGAATGGAAATTTCATTGTCCGTTTGAAGGGTTTAGGGGATGGACTGTTAAAGCTAAACTGTTGAATATGCTGAATTAATTTAATTAATCAAATAATGGACAGGGTTTGTTGTGAAAAAAAAAAAAAAAAAGGCAAGTAAACATGCACCTTAAATACAAAATTAAATATCAAAGCCAGGATTGCATAAAACAAAGGAGACTGGTTTTAAAACTCTTAAATTAGACATGGTGAAACAGATCCTAGGATATTGGGTAATCTCACTGGCACCAGTGGAGTTAAGCTGAACAATAGCTCTCAGTTTTTCATCTTGTGCAGAGATGTGTATTGCCAGTGGTGGATGGTGTCCGTGCTGCTTTAAGAAATATGTTACAAGCATTTCTCGAAGTAATGCAAGTGTAGAGCCTTCTAAATACTATTTATCTCACTCCAGTAAAAAAGGAAGATGACAACACTCCATGGCTTACTCACTAAACAATACCATTCTATTTGGACACTTTCCTGTAACTTGTTAAATCAATTACTACTCTTCTTTGTGATAACTTCAGATAGAATTTAGAGGTAAATATTTTTATATCTACAATAATGACTTAAATTAGATTTTAGGAGTATGCATTTAAGGACGTTAGTAAATACAAAATTATTTGATCATAAAGTCACTACACAAATGAACATAATGACTTTAGCAAACTTTCAGGCAATATATGAAGTAAATAGTTTTACAAAATATTCTCAATCTGACAAAAATTGGAAAAAAAAAAGTTATTTTTTAAAAGAACAAGAAAACCAAACTGGATGAAAATTCTGCTGAAACAATCCCTAGTGTGAAAAATCATTTTGTTATACTTCATACCCTTGGTTCTTTTTTTTGGTTTTGCTTTTTTTAGAAAATTAAAAACCCGTTTTAGCAGTGACAAAAGTGATGAAAGTGTCCGGTGGGTTGTTCTGTCTCTGTTCTCACTCAGAGAGCTGGAAACGGTAATCCTTCAGACCAAAGAAGAATGGTGGTTATACAGCATTGAGGGTGTCTGTGAATCACAGCCTATGTTCTCAGGGTCTGCTACTGCTCCCACTGAAATCTATTCTGAAATTATTTCCATTGATTTGTGGTGACATGGGAAACAGCAACAAATTATTTGATTGTTAAGATAACAATATAGGTCAAAGGGGAATTAGCACTTTTTGGGGCTGAGCAGCAGCTGTGATTCTGTAAAGCCTGAATTTTGTCAATGATATTGTCATTTACAGACTCATTGGTTAGTGTTCAATGCTGTCCTGCCTTGAAGTGAAAGATACCAGGGCAAAGGCAAGCTGGAATTAATTAATCATGATGTTTAGCTGCCAATAATTTACTGCAAGCATGCAAGACATGTGTGTAGCTGCAGTGCAAAAGATGCTTTTTAAAATGAAAATACCAGATGTTGCTAGAAATGCTTGTGGAATTGAGGTAACCATGAGCTTCCAGCTGTTAGAGGGAACTTCAGTATCTCAAATTTTCTTTGAAATTTGCGAGTTGTCACTATGAGTGAAGTAATGGTTACAATTAACATCTTAACAGAGGTAGCAACAATGAGAAAATGTAATACCAATCTTACAATTAAATCAGCTTGGTGTTATCCTTTTCATGGCAGTTTTTTTCTACACATTAATGGAAAAGGAACTGTAGTTTGGTTCACCAGGGCTGTGTAAGCATCACCTGCAAAAACACCACAGCCCTTATAAGAGAATTACAGTCATTAATTAAAGAGGTAAGTGGGAGCAAGGTTGCTTTGAATGTTGACCTAGTGAAATTAATGTCAAGTTTCTTAGATACAAAGGACTACATCTAAAATAAAACAACAGACATCAATGATGTGAAAGCAGGAGTTTTGTTTTTTTCAACTTGAATCTCAGTAGGTCATCATTAATGGTCTGAATTGGAAGACTTATCTTTCTCTGTTAAAATGTTATTTCCCAACTACATCTGAAAATTGAAACATCTGAGATTAAGGTCTCTCTAAAGTCTGCCTAGCCCACTCTGTCTCAAGGAGCTAAACTTCCCAGGCAGTGACAGGGGAAGATTGTAGTACAGAAAACCAGTGCTCAGTATACATTGACATTGTCAACAGACACAGTGCTTACTAACTAACCACAGGCCACCAATAGTAAGTGAATTCTTATAGTCTCCAAGTGCAGAACAGACATTCACGCAACTCTTCAGATGTTGTCAAAGGGACCATTGCAGCACTGTATGAAGTTTTGCCTTCTGCATGCTTACTAGCTTGCTTCAGAATGAAAAGCTGTGAGGAAAGACAAAAAGGGGAACACTGGAGTTTTCCTGGGCTTGACTTTGAGTGCCTGGGAGATGACACATAACACTGCATGAAGGTAGGACTGTGAGAGTCAAGCACGTAGCAAATCACCATCTGCACAGATTGAGAAGGAGGCTATAGTAGAGTGATGCTCCTGCTTACTGTGGACTGCAGCACACCATTCATAATGCTCTTTTTCATTATACTTCTGTGGAGACCTTGGGAAAGGTTAAATTACAGTTCCATGAATCTGGGCGCCATGTTTTCATTCCCCTACATAAGACTGTATCTGTGATTACCATGTTACTACAGTGAGTTAGAGCAGACCTCTACAGTCAGTTATGACAGGCAAACACTTCTCAAATCTGCTCTCTCATGTTCCTGTAGACAAAGTAGACTCCACAGGTACAGCATTGTGCAGTGAAGTATTAAAACAACAACAAAAATGATTTGCCACTAGGAATCACAATGCAATTTTACAGGCTCAGACCCACACACTGAAATCCATTTGGTAGACCTGTGGTCCTGTGTTTTTCTAGGGAAAAAAACAAACAAACAAACCAAACACATTAAAAACATGAAGAATGTGCTTCTGTATATCTCATAATGGTTTAGGAAGTTAGGTAGATAAATTTAGTACAAGTTATTCTCATAGTTCTCATTAAAAAAATGAGTTTTGCTTGAAACACAAATTTCAGGGATATTCTACAGAGTAAATTACTATTAATGTGCTGTGACTTAAGGCAAACCTTAAAACTCAGGATTTCATTCTATTGTGTGTAATACTCTCATCTATTAAAGGCATTTTCTACAAATTGCTTAATTTAAAAAGCACAACAAAATCTACTAGACCTTTCTAGTTAAATTACAGCTTTTCAGGAAGTCTTGATTAATGCTATACTGCATTAATAAGCTTTCACTCTGTAATTTTTACATTTCTAGAAACATTTAGAAATGCTTAGGTTTTCTTTTTATGATTAGGGAACACTAGAAGAGAGGAACATTTTTAGGAAGTCTAAAAAATTTAAGTTCTTATTTGTATGAATGGACAGCAGAGGCCTCACAGAAGTCTTGTGGCAACCTGTTTTTCCCTTTAAAGTTCTTGTTTTGTCTAGTCACACTAACAGGGTGAAGTGTCTTGTGTAACTGTTGTGTTAAGCTCCAAATAGTCTAGAGCTCAATGGCCACATATGCTTAGGGATACCTGTGGGTGCCCATCTGCCCACGCAGAGCTTGGAGGATCAGTGATGACATTTCTGGAGTATCAGAATGAAAGCAGCTGAGCAGTTAGGAGCACTGGCTTTGAAGATGGGAAAATAGGTTGGGATTCCTGCTCTGTGACAGACACCTGTAGAACACAAGAATATTACTCAAGCATTTTGTTTCCGAGTTCCTCCACTAGACCATAAGGAAAAGATAACAGTTTTGTGTTACATTACAATGCAACTGAAATTCTTAGTTTCTGTATCACTGTAGGCAATATAAAGCAGATAGATAAACAGAAATCCTTAAATATAATGCTTAAGTGTGAAGAGTTATTACAATATTTAAATGAAAATAGGAAATAAGTTTGATAGAAATCCCAGTGTGCTTGGTAGAACTCATTTCAGATGTCTTTCTTCTTTATTTGAATATATTTTTAAAATTTGGAGGGAAGAAGTTCTCTCTAAAGGTCCAGCCTTTGCTTCTGGTGAGATCCAACAATGACTATGTGAAGCTCTGCTTCTCATGGTGGCAAGACATTGGTAATTAGGGATTTTCTCCTCTCTTGTTATAGGCTGAAGGTCCTGAATTAGCACTTCAGGGTAGTAAGTTCTAGAAAGTGATGCTGGTCAATTAATCTCTCCAGAGACATGTTTTCTCCTGCCTTGTTTCTGATGGATACTGCATTTAGACTGCATTTAGTGGTGAGCCTTTCCACAGAAAACCTTTCATCTGGCTCCCTTTGCAAAGGAACTTACATCAGCTCATTAAGACCTAGGACACTTTCTAGAGAGACAAAGATCATATGATATGCCCATATAAGCCTGTGTTTGAGTCAGCCATAATTTGGCCAGCACAGTCTAGGAAGCTGCAAGAACAGTTTGTCTCATCCTGAAAGACACACCTTCATCTGCTCTTACGAATTGTCTTACACACTCCATTCACTGTGCCCACCAGACCTCCACTAACTATCTGAAATGAAAATGAGTAGCTGATATGTGGACACCTACACTCCAGATACTCAGGATCAACTGAGATGAAATCCACTCTTGGGATGAGACAGTTTGTCTATGTTTTGCAGAGATTTTCAGAAAAAAAAAAAAAAAGAGAAAAAAATTATAGTCTTACCTTGTGGATTTTCAGTATTTGTTCTTATTCCATCTACCAGAAGGAGATATGATTTTTTCTTACCAAAGGTAAAGATTAGGGCAGAGACTTAAACACATGTGGTTAGCTGTCTAAAGGAGTCCCCACACCACAGGAACTAGCCTGAATTAGCCTGAATTCATTATCCTGAATTATCTCAGAAAATGGTTCCAAAGAATGTTGAAAACAAACAAAAAACCCTGTGATTTCTGTTTAGATTTATCACCCTTTTGTGTAAACTGCATTTATCTGAAACTGTCCTGACTGGCTTTGTCTTTCCCTATTGAAAGATTCTCTATTTGCTGCCATCACCACAATATCTGAGCAGGTCATTTTGGTGTTTACTGCCATAAAGTTTCTAATGACTTAAATCCTTTGCCTCATTCCTGTTCTGCACACAAAAAATGAGGATTAATAGACATATGACTTTAGTCGGGTATCGTAGTTGCTGGACCATCTTTCTGCTACAATTTCCTAAAGGAAATCAATAAACATCTGTTGGCAGGGGACATACCATAAAATATTAGGTTATGTATATTTCCTCAAATAATTCATATCTAATAAAATCAGAAGTATGGCATTATAAAATCTTAATGCTAGATCTTATGGATTAATAAATAAGTAAATTCAACAAACTTTCCCCCAGGTCCCTACATCTATAAACCACCATGCTTCCATACAATCTTACAAATGACTTTTCATGCTGAAGTGGGATCTGAGATTATAATGCTCAGATGAAGGTACCTGTTGATATGTATAAAGAAAATACTGTAAATCTGTTTATTTTTCATATTGCATGAACTGTGTTTTGTAGGCAGAAAGCAATCCAAGAACTGAGCAAAGTTATTTTTTCTTGTTGGAGCCAACAAAGAGAAAAGTGTGGAAAATCTGAAAACAAGTTTAATTTAAAACAATTTTGGATTAGCGATCAAACAAAAAAAGATACAAAATAAAGCTTTTTTTTTTTTTTTTTCTTCCACACAAAAAAGTGAAAGAACTTTACTAAGCTTTGCATGGTGCCTGACTGCAGTGAAAATGTTCAGCTAAAGTAAATTCTGGTACTTTGACTAGAAAAAGTAAAGGTGTGACTTTTATATGAGGATCAGGTCTGATCCAAATTAATAATATTATCTGGCTTTAAGTCATCTTGGTAGTATGTGACTGAAAGTCTTTCTTACTGCTTTGTTCTAAGACACACAGTATTTTTCTCCTGGCTCTAGAATGTAACTGATAGAACAGTGCAAAGTTTATTACCTTTTTTGATAGCAAATTTCTAATGTTCATCCTTGCAGTGAAAACATTTATGATATTATACTTTCATATTTCCACAGGCAAACTCAGTCTGTTTGCTAAATGACATGAATTGTTAACTAGTAATATCTTGATTTCTGGTTGCTAAAATTACATTCCTCAAGTCCTTTGGAGATGGCTTTCCTTTTCCTTGGGCCAGGAAGGCAGGAATTCTGAAGGAATTGCTGAGTATTAAATGTAAAGAATATCTGATCATTAGGTGCAGGCTCACCATCCCATAAACTTGTATCTGTCATTTGTGCCTTGCTTAAAAAATGGTGGAGTTAGTCATTCTAGAAGATTCAGAGGTAACAAAGCCCTTAAAAACATTAACTTTAGATGTAGGAAAAATGATTGAAGAAATTAAT
>JANHFX010005093.1:0-31130 GCA_027560015.1 Chloroceryle amazona
CCCTAGAGAAATAATAATCACCATCTCCCATTCAGACACACAAACCAGGAGAAAACATGAAAAATCCTACTCTGTTGGGATTTTTAATCCAGACTTGCCCTGCTTTGCAGGTCGTCTCTTTTTCACTCGCTTGTGATGCTCTGTCTCAGCTGTTGTGTAGAGCTGCCGGACAGCCAGGCCGCGAGGGAGCTTTGCCTCAGGTAGCTGTGCTGCCCTAACCCGTGCCTTGAGATTCGGTGGTCCTTTAGTGCCTGTTTGCTCAGGGGGAATGCTTGGTATTGGTGGCTCTGGCAGGCTCAGGCCACCAAGCTCTGCCCCAGCAGTGTGCAGAACAGTTGTGCAGTCTTTTCCATTCTATATATAGAAAAAAATGCCTTTAGAGGGCTGACAATCTTTACACCTTGGTCTCTTCAGTAATGAACTATGTGGTGGGAGTGTATAGCTTGGATGCTTTTGGAGCTGCCTTCAGATCTGGGATTTACAGTGGAAGGACTTGGTTTCCTCTTGCCAGACCTCAGAGCTGTTCATTCCAGCTCAGATATACTTTATAAAGCACAGCTGACTGCAGGAAGGGATATCTGCTAAATTAACAACCTAATTGGAAGGATAAGACCTAGGCTGCAGATAAATCTTTTTGGAAAATGCTTTTTTCACTGCGTCCCCCTTTCTGCTGTCGCTTGACTCTCGTGGAAGAGCCTCATCCATACAACATTTGTAACTATATCCCTGAGATGAGATGATGTAATAGTGATGGTTGTTGATAGACCCTTCTGAGCTTTGAAAAGAGACACAAACAAACCCAAGAAATTGGAGGAGAATAATGTGAATGTGGGCAGGTGGTTGCGTAGGCCCATTGCCTATGGCCTGATGCTTCCAAATCAACTACCGATGTTGCTTCTGCTAAGCAGTTGGTTGTCCCAGGTCTTGCTACGTCCCGATTGTCCTGTGTTCTGTTATCAGTGCAGCAAGGTGATATTCGTGCAGTTCACAGGAAGGAAGAAGCAGATAGATGCTTAACAGGGAAGAATTTATCTGCTTCGTAACTGAAATGAGTAGTTAGTAGGTGGGGGCGTGGGAAAGGCAAACAACAATAATTCTGCGTGGCTCTGCAGAGTTCACAGTCCTATTCTGAAAGGCTGAGTGATGACAGCCTGGTTTCCAGCACAAAGATGTCTTCCCTGGTCCTTTTCCCACCCTGAACTGTTGGTTTTCTTATAGAGCTTTTGTTGCATTGTGTTTTGGGAGCCTGAAGTGACTGTTTGCTGGGCTGCTGGAAAGCAGTACTGAACCTCTGCTATCCTCCTCTTCCAGAAACATGCAACATGGCAGCAGCCATGGAAACTGAACAGCTGGGCCTTGAAATCTTTGAAACTGCGGGCTGTGAGGAGCAGGTCCAGAGAGACGAGCAGCCAAAACTGGAACCTTTCTATGTAGAGAGACATTCCTGGAGCCAGCTTCGGAAACTGCTGACAGATACGCGGAAGTATCATGGGTACATGATGGCAAAAGCTCCTCACGACTTCACATTTGTGAAGAAAAATGATCCTGAAGGACCTCATTCTGATAGGATCTACTATCTAGGTAAGCTCGCTGCGGCAGCCTGTGTCTTGACTAAATGAGGCTGGTCGGGTTTGACTGTTGTTGAGAGCTGGATGTTTCTGGTGGGTAAATCAGAATGGATTTCAGGACAGATTAGGTGGTCAAATCTCATCGTCATGATTATAATGTCTCATTAGAACTTGTAATCTCCAACACAAAAGGTGTGATTGGAGATGATCCATTAGGCCTGTTTGAGATGGAAAAAAAAAAGGTGAAGTGTCCTCTGGGGCATGTTGAGTAGCTGGGAGGACAGGTTAAGTTCAGTCTGTTTCCTCTCCAAGTATGATATCCCCTCTCCAAAAGCTGTGTCCATTTGGTCTCCTTTCTCTTAATTACAATTAGTGGGTAGAACCTTTTTCTACTTCAAAGTTTCTTTCCAAAATAGAGATCGTAAATGTAATTTGGAGAGTCATTTGTGCCTCAGCTGCTGCTGGAGCAGGTTTTGTAGGGATTCTGGAGGGAATAAATGGCAGTGCAGGGCAAGGGTGATTTAGAGTAAGTATTTTTCTCGATATTTTTGGTCTTGATAATGAAGAACTTCATGTAGTTGGTTTCCTATGTGCCACTTCCTGAGCTATAGGTCAGACTGGGCCTTCCCCAGGGCTCCCTCTGGACTGATGCCCATGTGCCTTGGCAGGAGCTTTCAGAATAGCACTGAGAGAGAGGAGCAGGAAAGAGATGTTCAGCCCTTCCTAAAGATGTTGGAACTGCATCATGCTGTATTCTAGCCAGGGGGATTAGCATTGATTTTTAAAAGCTTATAAAATAAAAGGACTCTCAGCCTTCAAGAAAACACAGATATTCAGGCAGCGCAGGGTAAGCCTGCGTGTAGTTCCTTGTTCTCTGCCTTCTCCGTGACTTGCATTTCTGTGAAGCAGGGAATTCCCAGCTCGAGCCTGCAGTGCAGAGACTGTCAGTACTTCCTCTGCTAGGAAGGGCCTGCGAAACTGCTCCTTGGTATCCTTTGAGAGTGTTTGGATTATTAACAGAAAGCTAATTTTTTTCTTCTTCTTCTTCTCAATTTCACAATAGCAATGTCTGGGGAGAACAGGGAGAACACGCTTTTCTACTCTGAAATTCCCAAAACCATAAACAAAGCTGCTGTCCTGTTGCTTTCCTGGAAGCCTCTTTTGGATCTTTTTCCGGTGGGTCCTGATTTCTTTCTGGCTTTTTGGCAGTATAGCAAGTACACAGGTTTTGGGGTTGCACCTATAAACTGTCATGAAAAAATGGAGTTTATTGTCCGAAACGTTTTAAGCTTCTCCTTGTACTCAGCAAACTCTGCAGCCATCTCAAAAACAAGCCCAGCGTTCTCCTCGGTGTTTGGAGCTACAGCCTTTGTGTGTCATACAAGCCGTGTGCTGGATGATTCCTCCCTTGCCAGCAGAGATTGCAAGTACTAATTTGCATCAAATTCTCTGCTGTGAGATCCTGGGGAGTGCTGAAGGAGCCCGTAGTCTCCAATAATCGCTTGTCAGAAGTGCTGAGTCCCCCGAGGATCAGTCCGTGGCTCCATGACTCATGCTGGAGCAGAGGATCCCTTTCCCACTCACTGAGATGTGTGTCCCCTTTTTGCCTCTGTGCGCAGCAAGCCCACACCAGTCCCTCCCCATGCACAGTGGCAGATTGAAGGAGGTGGGACAAACCTCTTGTGGAATTCGGTGTGGTGTTTTCCCCATGGTATTTCCTGAGGCTGTCACAGCCAGACAGAAAATTCATGCTGTGCTCTTCTCCCACCAGACCAGTCACTGTGTATCTTTGTGAAAGTTAGCAAAGACTCTCCTGCTCCTTCTAAGAATAACAGACCTTCAGTCTGATCTTTCTTACTCCGGTGTATCCTGGAAATAATGCTGACCTTAGTATGGGAGAAGTAGCTGTTGGGTTTACAGCTGTGTAGGATCTCACCATGGCCTGCACCGACAAGTGCTGATGGCAGAGGCACAAGCAGGAGTGAGCTTCTGGCTGCCAGCAGGGTTCTGGAGGAGGAGGGTGTCTGTACAGCCATCTGCTCCTGGAAGCTTGGCAGGCAGAGACGTTCTGCCACTGTAGTAAGACACGCAGAGCAGAGGTGTTGATTGTACTTCTCTGCTCGTATTCAGGCCATCCTGGACTATGGGATGTACTCTCGTGAAGAGGAGTTGCTACGGGAGAGGAAGCGAATTGGCACCATTGGGATCGCCTCTTACGATTACCACCGAGAAAGCGGCACCTTTCTGTTTCAGGCTGGGAGTGGAATTTATCACGTAAAAGATGGAGGTCCTCATGGATTCACTGTGAGTTTACTCATCTCTCCTGTTTTCTGCAGCACTCCTTTCTTCTGGCTAGAAGCTCCTTCAGCTTGGAACAAAATCAAGCAGAGCGTGCTCATTGCTTATTGCTGCACTAGCATGGCAAGTAGCCTTGCTATCCCTAGAAACTCAGGAGGAGAACTGCCAGAAAAAATAAAACCATGGCTGCAAGGCCGGACGCTGGAGACTCTTTCATGTAGCCAGAAGTCCCGTCAGACGCAGCTTCTGTTCCCCAGCTGTGGTTGAGAGGTCGCTGTTCAGTGCTCAGCACCATGTGTGTTAGGAGATTTGGCTGTGGAACTTGCAGAACAAGCAGCCTTCACTCCGCTGGTGCTGAAGCTGGACTTCAAAGCTGAAATAGTTTCTTCTTATTATAACAAATGCCAAATGTCTGTCTAACCCTGTTGTCAGGGGGAATTTACTGTACCTTGAGTTGCTGTTGGAGGCCAGGATTGTACGTTCTGCCATCCCCTTTTTAGGGCGCTGTTTTCAAGAGCGTGTCAGGCTTCTCTAGGCAAGATGCCTTCTGATTCAAGGCTAATCCTCAGCGCTGGTGAGAGGCTCTGGTGGCATCTGTGCAACTGTGGTAGAAATACAACTTTCCCTATAAAATACCTGCATAGTATTTTTCTGTGTTTAAAATGGATAGATTCCTCTGTTGTAAACCTGTGTCTGAAGTCTGTGTCCTCTCTACTGTGGTCTTGGAGACCTTCTGATAAGCCAAGGTAGTTTCTCTAAGTGCCTGTGTGTTATCATTGCTTACTGTGCTTTTTTTGGTGTTTGTTTTCTTTTAAACAGCAACAACCTTTAAGACCCATTCTGGTGGAGACCAGTTGCCCAAATATCCGGATGGATCCCAAGCTTTGTCCAGCTGATCCAAATTGGATTGCATTTATCCATAGCAATGACATCTGGATATCTAACATAGAAACCAGAGAAGAAAGGAGGCTAACGTTTGTGCACAGTGGTAATGCATCTCGATTTCAAATCTCCACACCTCCTCTGCACTTGTTCTTGCTAGACTGAATTAAGCAGTGGCTCTAAGGGTTCTTCTGGAATCTGGGGGAATGGCCACTGTTTATTCCACCTTGTTTGTCACGTTCCGCATGTTTCCTCTAGTGCAGATACTGTGGGATGATTCTCTTCCGTGCACCATGGGGTTTGGCAGGAGGAGTGATTTGGTGAATACATATGGAAGGGATCTGAAGCACAGCACATTCCTTTTGGCTGGAACAGCCTTTTTTGTGTGTAGGAGCTGTGGGTGGAATAGAGCTGGAGGAAAGTTTCTGTCAGTGAAATCAAGCTGTGGGGCCTTTTAGAAACAGGATAGACAGTTTCTGATGAGCATTGTGGCTTCTGCTGGTCCCTCATACTCGGTAACTTAGGTCCTCACTTCTTACCTTCTCCAGCTCTTTTAGACACATCCTGGAGGAAGGAAAATGGAAAACTGGGGCTAAAACAATTTAAAAAAATCGATTGTGTGTTGTATTTAAATCATACTTTGTATTTAAACTATATAATTTGCATTTTAGTTAAAAGGATATTTCCTACACTTTATAATAATGCTTTAGCTTATTGAAATGTTAAATATTAAAATATTATGTAAGTACATTAAAAATAAACTGTAGCAATGACTCCTTCTCAGATGATAATTATTTATGGAGCGCTGCTAAGTTACCTCCAGGGTAACAGGAAAAATATTGAAGCCCTATGGATATGTCATCATGTTGAGATGTTATGTAAGTCTGTTACTTTTGGTTTGTACAGTGAATGAAATACTGATGCTTTCATTTTTCTGAATGTCAATATTTTCAGTTGTTTAGAAAGGTTTGTTTGGGTTTCTTTTCTTTGATTTTTTTTTTTTTTATTTTTAAAGTTGCAGCTCCAATTCACTGAGTTCAGGTAGAGAGGATGTTGTTTTCTTTATTTGACTAGTACATGGAAAATTGAGAGAGTAATTGGGTAGGACTATGAAGGAAAGATGGCTTTCCTTTCCTAAAAGAAGCTGCCATGTCACAGAGGATTAGACCTTCCCAAAATAAATCAGCAGAGCAGGGTGGAAGCAGAAAACAAATCTGCTGAGTAGTCAGATTTATTATTGTGTAGTTGTTCCTGGGGGTTGAACTTGGGCCATGTTTGGGATAATGCAGAACTGGTTTGATTCTGCAGTGCATCATGAACTATTTCTTTTGTGTCTTTTTTTAGAACTGGCCAATGTCGAAGAGGATCCAAAATGTGCTGGCGTGGCTACTTTTGTGCTGCAAGAGGAGTTTGACAGATACACTGGCTACTGGTGGAGCCCAAAGGCACAGCCAGGTAAGTGTGGTGGATTTGGTGTGTCTGGCAGGCACAGGGAGCGATCCCCCAGCTGTGCTGTCAAGTGCAGAGTTATTTTTTTCCTTTGCTTGTCTTTATTCAAGATGGGAACCTTATATTCCTAGCTCCTTTTGAACAGTCTGCAGAGGTGGGCATGTTACAGTAGCCTTGTGAGCACATGTTACTGGGGGGAAGAGACTTTCCTTCTCACAGCAGTGGTAGGAGTTTTAAGTGTTTTGTTTAGTGAAATATGAATCACAGACTCTGTTGGATTTTTCTTTATCCTTCCAACCCACTTGTGCTCCTGAGAGAATATTGATGCTTGCAGTAGCTGACGGTGAGAGCTGTTCTGAACAGGAAATGTTAATTCATTTACAGCACTGAATGGGGGTAAAGTTCTTCGAATTCTTTATGAAGAAAATGATGAGTCAGAGGTGGAAATTATTCATGTCACATCACCCATGCTGGAGACAAGAAGAACAGATTCCTTCCGGTACCCCAAAACTGGTGAGACCCTGATACCTTACATCTCTCACTCTGGGAGACACACATTTTATTCCCCATGCTTGATTCTCCTGACTTAGAGCAGGGGGTAGTTGGAGAGGTGTTGAGTAGTCTTTGAATTGGTGCCCAGGTGATAGAAGTGTGTTTGGAGAAACTGCTGCTGGGGAGGTCAGAGTGGTCACTGGTGGCTGTGCTGATATTCCAGCCGTGTGGTTACTAAGAGCTCCCAGGAGTTGGCAGAAACCCTATCCGGTTGTCACTATTTTGGAGCTGCTGTCTCAGAAGAGTTGATTCTCATTATAGCCCTGTGTCTCTGAGGGAATAGCTGCAGATTTATGTCCTTTTGATTTTTTGGGAGGGTTTTGTTTAGCTTCTGGCAGAGCCCTGGTAGTTCAAGTTCTGAAGATCTCTTTTTCTCTTGGACTTGAACAACAAACTCAGCGTGTTTACAGCCTTCCAGGAAAACCTCCTGTTGTCATACTTTCAAACAGTAAATGATCTGGAGGCCTCATCAGTAAGAAGGGGTGAGGGCAGGACTGAAGAATATTAAGTGGAATGCTACTGGAAGCAGGGAAGTGGGATTCAAGCAGACCTTCTGAGGCCTGAAGCACTGTTGGGTGACAAGTCTGAACAGTTTGACCCTTGTTCATCTGAGACTTCCCTACAGTTACAGCAGGGCATGTTGCTCACAGGCAACAGTGGCTCACTCTCTTTCCTCACTCCTAAAATCTTCTTTTTTTTTTTTTTTTTGAGAAACATTTTCTGTTTGTCTGATGAGGGATCGTGTGTGTTTGGTTTTTTTGTGTACACCCAGATTTCTGAGAATATCTTATCATAGCTCCATTCAATGCTAAATTTTAGGAGTTTAGGAAAATGAGCCACCCAAAGGCCAAATCCCTTCAAAACGCACAGAAGTCTAGCTTTTGATCTCTGATACCTTAACCAGACTAATCATGGCAATAGAGCTTTAAGTGTCAGTTGCTCTAATTTTTCAATGATGCTTTTTAGTTCTGGATTGGCCTCTATAATGGTGGCAAACCAAAGCTTGCTTTGCTACCTTGATCGCCCCTGAACATTTATTTCCAACTCGTATGTGCATCCTGTGAGTGTGGGAGAGAAGACTGCCTGTGACAGTAGCATGGCTCTTGATCGGATCTGTTTGCAGGATTATGTCCACTGAGTCTGCCTCGTGTTTGAGTCTGTTTTTTCCCTGCCTCATTCTTTGCTGTCTCTCACGTACAAGTAGGCCTTTGGATCAGAGAGCATTCTGCTGTTTGCCTTTTCCAGCTCTGTATAGAGTAACAACACAATAATCCACACTTTGGGTCTGCCCTCTTTGAAGCGAACAATTGGTGCCTAACTGCTAACATCTGTTTTTGTAGGTACAGCAAATCCAAAGGTCACTTTCAAGATCTCTGAAGTGACAGTCAATGCAGAAGGCAGAGTAAGTTCTATGTTCTGCTTATTTTCCTAATAAATATAACTTCAGTGATTCTTTTTTTTGGTAAAATTTTCTGGTTCAGTACAAACTTTCTTGGTTGTGACAGCTTAATGGCTTCTCTGAAGGCAGCACACTTGGCTCATTCCTACGCCAATATTTGGTGCCTGTGTGTGCAGCAGCACCTCTCGGGGCTGTGCTTTCCTTCCCTACCACTGGCTTCTGAACTCAGCTGCAGAGCAGAGTATTTTAGGTGTGGATGGTTAGACCTTATGTGACAGGTCTCTTGATTGACTGCAGATATTGGGGAAAATTGGATTGCAAAGACAAAGTATCACCTTACAAAAGCATGAACATACAGAAAGAGATGAACTTTAACAGATGGAGAAATTTCCACAGCCCAGTCCAAGATCTTCTGACAGCAGAGGAATTAATCTTACCAAACAGATACAGTAACAGCCATATATTATTGGGATCCTCTCTACTCTTGAGCTACTTCAGCCATCAGCAGTCACCTGCTGGGATAGCGGTGCTGATGGCAGCCAGCCAAGGCAGGGAAAGCAGTCACAACCCGTTGGGTACCACTGTGACTTGTCCCCAGTCCCAGCAGGGACAGACTGCAGAGCTGCATAGCATGCATTAGAACCACGTTGATAACTGGATGTCATGTGGGGTGTTCAACACCTACCGATGAAAACACCTTACAAAATAGCTCGGTGTAAATCACCTCCCCTTTCCTTGGGGAAACTGAATGTTCAAGTGACTGAGCTGAGACGAGTGATGGGTTTGTGAGCAGCATCCACATTTCTCAAGTCCCAGCCCTGGCTGGGCTGGTAGCTCAGCTCTCCTACCGTGCTGGTGTCTGCCTACAGACAGGGTTGGTTCCCCTGTGTTGCAAAGACTGAACAATCTAAATTGTATGAGCTGCACGGAAGTCTCCTGCGTCCAGGCTCTTGTTGTGCATGAAAACTGGTTGTGGGGTTCATCTCAGTGTCACTGAATTGCTGCTTTGTCAACAGATTGCAGATGTTGTGGATAAAGAGCTAGTTCAGCCGTTCGAGATCCTCTTTGAAGGAGTAGAGTACATTGCTAGAGCTGGGTGGACGCCAGAAGGAAAATAGTGCGTATGTTAATCCTGTCTCTGCTTAGAGGGTTTGGGGCAATGCAGTTAGAAGCAGAACGTAGTGGTCTCTGTCTTCTTCACGCTTAAGCCTGCTTTCATTTTTACCTTGCTACGAACTTGTTTGCGCAAAGGGGACAATTTTTCCAAAACCAAACCAGAGTTCTCCTTGTCTCTTGCTCTGGTACCTGGCCCAGCTGCTTTGGTATTGGGCACTCGCAGCCTTTGATGTGTGTGTCCTCTCAGAGTCCCTGTGAGAGAGTGCAGTGCTGTTGTCCCCATTTTACAGATGGGGACCTGAAGCCCAGAGAGGCTAAGTGACTTGCCATGGTCACACAGGAAGTCTGTGGCTGAGGAGAGAAATGAGCCAGGTCCCCCAGGCCCTAGCCTAGCACCCTGGACCATCCTCGCTGACCAGACTTACTGATCAGAAAACCTGCTGTAAGTGCTGCTTACATTTGCATGTCATTTTTAACCCTGTAGATGATGTAGTTCAGTGTTTCTAACTCACCAGAAGCTTTTCCAGTATTCCACTTCTCCAATTCTTGAATCTGAAGATGGCTTTCTCCTTTTTAATTATTTTTTTTTCCCGACTGGAATAAATGCAGGGACACATTTGCTACCCGATCTTGGTTTTTGCAGGACTATTGTTAGATCTATGTGCAAAGCCATCAGAAGTATGGCAGGGTCCACTGCCACCCCATTTAGGTACCAGTATTGTTCTCTACCAGGTATAGATTTAAACCAGAAGTATTTTCACAAGTATCCTGCCACTTCAAAGTTTTTCTGCTTCATTATTCCCCCTGGTTTTTCTCTTTCTCCCCTAAAGCACAAATCAAATCCAGGAGAATAGAATTAATTAAACTTTTGAACCTGCATTGCTTATGCAATATTGAGATGAAGTGAAAGAGGTTCTTGTGTTATGGAAGAGATTTGTTTATGTGGGTGAAATTTTACACGTGGCTTTGTGCTGCATCTGAAATTGAACGTTCTTGACTCCTTCAAAATGACTGGTGCTAATGAGTGTCTGTTGAGATTTTCAGGCCTGTCTAATACTCACGGTTGCATGTTATTTTCTCTAATATCTGTCTCCTCAACAGCATCTGGTCCATTTTACTGGATCGCTCCCAAACTCGGCTTCAGATAGTCCTGATCCCTCCTGCATTATTCATCCCTGCAGAGGATGATGCAATGGAAAGACAGAAACTTATCGATGCTGTACCAGATTCTGTTACACCTTTCATTATTTATGAAGAAACAACAGACATCTGGATAAATGTAAGAATTTGAATTTCAGCCTTCTCTGACAGGTTGTTGTTCAAGACCCTATTTGTAGCTCTTGAACAACGTTGGTGTTGTTGTGCTGCCTGGGAGAATGTTCCCGCTGAGCAACTTCTCTGTGTGTTCTGTGTTTCCTGCTGCAAAAAACAGTGAATGGTCCCTATACAGCAAGTGCTCTCTATGATAGCATGTTTTCTTCTGGTAATACTGTGCATGGTTTCAGGATGGTGCAGGGAGTTGTCCTTTCTCCATTATTTTTACTGGTTGGAGTGGTTTTTGACTGGCAGCTCGTACTGTGCAGATAAACGCTCCCAAGTCTCTCAAAAGATTATCCCGTGAGGTGAGAGTTGGCATCTTCATGAGTGGGAAGATGTCCACTCATTTTTCTTCCAACAACCCTTCGCTTGTGGGGCTCTGGACAGGGGAGGCCACCACACTTCAGCTTCCCCTACAGCATCTGGACAGGTGGACCAACCTCTGTTATCTAAGCCAGAAAGGCAAGCGCAGAGAAACTTATTAATGACTCAGTTGGCCAGAATTTAGACTAGCAAAGAGCCCGGAGCTGCGCAGCATATGTGGCTACTGTCTGCAGACACCCCCTGGCTCATGAGCATAACTGGTTCTCCCAGTAAGGGACGGTGCTGCATCCTGCTAGTGTGAACTGTTGCCTGTATTGAGCAGTAACAGGAAATTATGATGTGTGACTTCAATGCCAGAGTCCTGCTGGTAACAGTGATCCACTGCTCTCTCTCCACAGATCCATGATATCTTCTATGTTTTCCCTCAAACCCGTGACGATGAGATAGAGTTCATTTTTGCCTCAGAGTGTAAAACAGGATTCCGGCACCTGTACAAAGTCATCTCGGTTCTGAAGGAGAGCAAGTATAAACGGTCGTGTGGAGGCCTCCCTGCTCCAAGTAAATGAAATTAAGTCTTTTGCTTTAATTGGGCATTTGCTGCTGACTAGTGAGGAAAAAAAATGTCCTTCCAGATGGCAGGAATTATTGTCTTACTGAAAGCTCCTGCTGTTATCCAGGGAAGCATTTCACTGTACAGTCATTCTGCTTGAAATTGTACAGGGATTATTCTATTTAGCATGCCTGTGTTTTAACCCTGATTCTTCCTCAAGAACTAGAGGGAAAAGTTTCAAAAAATCAGATGGGAAACAAGCTCCCTGTGATACCATGAAGCGCACTCAGTTGGCTTTTCGCATTCCACGTTGGGACTGTTTGCGTTTGACTTTGTCAGAGGTTAAATGTTACAGTAATAACTTGGCTACCTCTGATGGGCCAGATATATCTAATAGATGCACATCAATTCAGGACTTTTTTCATTTTTTTCAGGACTTTTTCAGTTTTTTGACACCTGACATTCCCTTTGCACACCCATTTTTCAGTATGAAACCCTCTATTTCTGTGCAAGTGACAGAATACTTTTACAAAAGAAAACAAAAAAAGCCCCAGGCTGTCCAGGCCTTTAGGTTGAATGCTGTAAATCCTTTTAATGTACATTTCACATAATTTTAAATGGTACCTAACATTTGTTTGAAGAGCTGACAGAGGTGCGGGTCTCCGGAGGAGCAGGTTGCTCTTGGGTATGGTCAAGTAAAAAAAGTTTGGAAGGAAGAAGTATTATTGTGGCTGTGTTTTGTAAAATGTAAACATGTCAAATCTCTGTTTGCGTGTTGGTTATCTGCAGGTGACTTCAAGTGCCCCATCAAAGAGGAGATAGCAATCACCAGTGGAGAATGGGAAGTGCTTGGCAGACACGGATCCAATGTAAGTCTCTGCCTTTGCTGCGTGAGTATCCTGCAAGCAACACACGCTGCAGGGAGATGGTCTCTGGGGCCTCCCAAATCAGTACACATTGCCTCGGTGAGGCTCCGCTCCCTGACAAGAGCGGATCCTGCACTCCCTGGTATTGAGTTTGAGCATATGGACCATCTAAGGTGGCTTTGTGTGCTTTCATCCTTCCCTACCTCTGATACACTATTCTGGAGGTAATCCAGGGGTGGTGATTTTGGCAATGTAGGAAAGCAACACAGGCAGCATTGGTTGACTTTCTTTTCCTGCTCATTCCTGTGAGGATCCTTCTCAGCTGGGAATTTTTCCCACTGAGTTCAAGGCTTAAAGAGAAGGGAACAAAAATACTGTGAGGCAGCAATGAAGAAATGGGAGGGTTGGGCTCTTCTCCCAAGAGCAAGCAGTAGGACAAGAGGAAGTGGCTTCAAGTTATGCTAGGGGTGGTTTAGGTTGGACCTGAGGAACAATTTCTTCCCTGAAGAGGTTGTCAAGGGCTGGCTCAGGCTGCCCAAGGCAGGGGTGGAGTCCCTGTGATCCCTGGAGGGGTTTCCAAGCCATGGAGATGTGGTGCTGAGGGACAGGAGTTAGTGGTGCCCTGGCAGTGCTGCGTTAATGGTTAGACTTGGATCATCTTAATGGTCTCTTCCAACTAGAATGGTTCTATGATTCTATGAAATTCTTTGGAGCTTGCACAAGGAAGGAGGGAATAACCCCCAGATTGCTGCTTTTCTAGCTCTGAGCTTGATGAATTCTTGTATCATTTGAATCAAACAGCAGTTCAAGGAGAACCATCTGACTGGTTTAGACTTTGTAAAGATCTTTGAATCCCTCCTAAAGGGTAGTTAGAAATGGGGTTAGGGAATGAACATGCAAGTTAACCTGCATTTGAATCTGTTCTGCTGAAAAAGAAGGGACAACTGAGAGATATTTAATATGGCAGTGGTTTACAGTCAGCTGCTATCTTGATTTCCTTCCGAGGTGGTTTGTATCACATGTGATTTGGGAAAGGGTCTGAAGAGTGGGGAGGTGACAATGGGGGAGAGAGTTATTTAGCACAGCAAACAATAGGAGAGACTGGGAAGAGTAAAGGACTCGCACGACAGAGCTGAGCAGCGAGGTGTGAAGAGCAAATCCTAACTGACAGAGTTGTGGACAGTCATAACAGTCATTTGGCTTATTCTGTGATGATTGTTGGGCTACAACTTGGCTTTTTGGATGCAGAGTTGGGGAGAGACTTGGAGGCGGCAGAACTGGGTGCGGCATATCGTTTTCACAAGCAACAATATTGAGTTGTGTGGTGTTTGTTTTGGTTTTGACAGATCTACGTTGATGAAGCCAAAAAACTGGTGTACTTCCAAGGCACTAAAGATTCACCCTTAGAGCATCACTTGTATGTTGTTAACTACGAGAATCCTGGAGAAGTAAAGCGGTTGACGGAACGTGGTTACTCTCACGCCTGCTGTGTCAGCCAGGTACCTGTCTGCCTGCGGGGCCCTGTACAGCCAGGACTGTGTGTGCTGTGATTTATCACCAGTCTTGTCCTTTGTCAGTCAGCAGACAAGGCAAAAGGAGCCGGGCTGAATTGTTTGAGCCTGACCCTTTTCACCTGAAGTGGGCAGCCACCAGAGGAGATGGGCCTGGGGCAGCATTGGGCTGGGTTCCAGGCAGCTGGGACAGTGGCCAGTTCTGCTGGGAATGCTTTGCCCAGAAGAGGGTGTGTGACACTATCTTCATGCCACTGTTGGTTTGCAGGTGTACTTTTGGCTTTGGAGGGTTAACACGCGAGTCTTGCTAAGGACTGTAGCGTCTCAGAGCTTATCTGCTGTTATCAAACTTCCTGGTTTAATTTGGTTCACAAGCATCTTGTGAAAGATCTAAATGCAGAAGGAAATGTTCGCTTTTGCACACGCTTCTGCACTGATGAGTTCAAGATAACACTAACTTTCTCCCTAGGATTGTGACATGTTCATCAGCAAGTACAGTAATCAGAAGAACCCGCACTGTGTGTCACTTTACCGGCTGACAGGACCTGAAGATGATGCAGCTCACAGGACAAAGGAATTCTGGGCTACCATTTTAGATTCAGCAGGTAATGGCATGGGTGAGGAACCAGAAAAGGATAACCAGGATCACAGAATGAAAGGTATCCCAGAATATGCTTTGCTTGAGATTGGCTGTTGTGGATAACTAAACTTGTCTCTGAAGCTCAGGCTTGTGTGAAGGGTTCTTGGGATTACAGGAACGACATTTCCAGCTTGGTTACAAATGGGTATAAACTAGCCATGAAGGGATTAAGAGTGGAAACTACCAAGTTTCTGCTGTCAGAACCAAGTAGAAACTGTAGACATACAGTTGTAGCATCAGAGGAGGGGTGGAAGTATGCTTAGGTACTCTGTGATAGTTGTGTAATGTTCATCTCTTTTGTGAGACAGCCCTTGGGCTTTTACTTTTCCATTGTGTTTCCATTCTCTTTCATCTGTTTCCCCAAGGCATTCTCTATATCCTGTGCTTTCCATGTGTTAATGTACTGAGTCCCAAGTGAGTTTAGGAAGGGCTGGGGTTAGGAAGAGATGTAACACCTGTGTCAAAAAAGAAGAGTTACTACTCTTTGCAAGAAAGCAGGGGTGGGAATGTGATAGGACTGAGAAAGCTCCCCTAGTGAGATTGGTGATGGGGCAGGGCTGAAGCAGAGCTACATTATTCATCCATTCCCTTTTAAACCAGGCTCTCTGTTTCCCTCCTGTGGCAGGTCCTCTTCCTGATTACATTCCCCCGGAAGTGTTCTCCTTTGAGAGCTCCACGGGCTTTACGCTCTATGGGATGATGTACAAACCTCATAACCTGCAACCTGGAAAGAAGTACCCCACTGTGCTCTTCATCTATGGAGGGCCTCAGGTGAGTGCAGCATGTTGGTGAGCGGTGGGGTGGGCTGGTGTGGATCACTGTTGCTCTCCTGCATGAACAGCTGCTGCTTGGTGCTGAGGATAGCGCGAGGCTTTTGCTCGTTTGGTGAGTAGCTGCTTGGCTGAAGGTGCTGTAAATGGTCACGATTTCCAGGTCACAGATTGAGGCACAGTTGCTTATCTGAGAACAGGTGTGGAGTAGCAGAGCTGCAAGTGGGAGAAAGTGAAGCACAAATAGTCCCTGTTCCTCGTTCTGTGTCCTCCTCTTCCACGAGGGCTCCTGGTCTTTGTTTCCACTTCCCTTCCAGCCTCCTTTTCTCCAGGCTGAACAACCCCAGGTCTCTCAGCTGCTCCTCACCACACTTGTGCTCCAGACCCTTCCCCACCTTCGTTGCTCTTTTCTGGACACACTCCAGCCCCTCAATGTCCTTCTTGGAGTGAGGGGCCCAAAACTGAACCCAGGATTCAAGGTGTTGCCTTACCAGTGCTGAGTCCAGAGGGACAATCCCTGTCCTAGCCCTGCTAGCCACAATACTGCTGACACAAGCCAGGATGCTGGTAGCCTTCTTGGCCACCTGGACACATACTGGCTCATATTCAGCTGGTTGTCAACAAACACCCCCAGCTGCTTTTACTCTGGGCAACTTTCTATCCACTCCTCCCTGAGCCTGGAGCGTCGTATGTGAGGGGGGCTCTGTTAGCCCTGACCATTACCACTGTGCGCTTAAGAGAACTTGTTCCTCAGTCCTCTGTCTACCACCGATGAAGAAAGTGAGCCCCTTAGCCCTGCTTTGAGTCCCCCAACTCTGCTATGCCCTGCTGTGGTCCAAGACAGCTGGAATTAAACTTGGTGAATGAAAAGGTGTTCTCCTGGGAAAGAACAGAGCGAGTGGAGAGCAGAGCTGCAGGCTCGGGCTGGGTTTTGCAGTCAGCAGGATCTCCTCTTGCTCCATGTGTGTTAGTGCTGCAGTGGAGATCAGTTCAGCTCTGCCTGTGACCCAGAACATCTTGTTACTGGGGGAAGAGAGTTCATTTCATAGCAGACCACAAGCAGTGAAAGGTTAGTCCTGCAGCAGGGAGGAGGGGTCTTGAAAACTTTACATTATAAAAATGTATAAAACATTTAAAGGAAGGTAGATTAGAAATAAAATCTGAAATTGGATTAAGAGGCAACATCTGGATTCTATTCCATATGTGGTTGTGTCATTGCCCTTCTATTCCAGGTACAGCTAGTGAACAATCGCTTTAAAGGAATCAAGTATTTCCGCTTGAACACTTTGGCCTCTTTAGGCTACGTTGTTGTTGTCATTGACAACAGGGGGTCCTGCCACCGAGGGCTGAAGTTTGAAGGAGCCTTTAAATACAAAATGGTAAGTGTTCATTTTCAGCCAGCTGAAGAACTGATGTGGCACAGATGCCCAGCATTGCCCGTGTGATGCCACCTAGATTTGGGGAGGGGAGCTGCTCACAGTTGAGCAGTGTGGATTTGAGGGTGGAAAGACACTCACTGTACAAAATGTCCAGGTTGGAGGTTCTGAACCAACCCCGGGGTGGGAGACATAATCAAGGCGGTTCATAAAGGAAGGGGTCTCTGACTCCCACCAGAAACACTTTGCTGCTGACATGAGGCAGGGTGGTTTCATTCACAGTGGGGGTTACTATTTAGGGCAGTTGCTGTGTCACGCTGGAGAGGGTGAGTGTGTCTGCCCATGTGTGCAGGCAAGGGGGGTCCTGTGCCAGGCTCTGCTGGCTTCACAGCACAGCTCTCTCTGCATGCTGGGAATGGCATTTTCACCCACAGAGACAGAATTCGGCCTTGCTTTAGCAAGAGCAAAAAACAAAACACTGAAAAAAATCTTATTTGTCTCTGAGCAAGGAGACAAATGAAGAAAAGGATAATTAAGAGATTGATTAGCAAGTGTTCTTAGTTTTATGGGGGAAAAAGGTCATCTTTCTGTAACGTGCCGGTGTGTGGCTGGATGCTGCACAAACAGAAGCAGTACCCTTTGAAATCCTGAGAATGTCACTTTAGTCTGGACCTAACAAAACTTTTTCTCTCCCCTCCCAGGGACAAATAGAAATCGATGACCAGGTGGAAGGGCTGCAGTACTTAGCTTCCCAGTATGACTTCATTGACTTGGATCGTGTTGGCATTCATGGCTGGTCCTATGGAGGCTACCTCTCTCTTATGGCTTTAATGCAGAGGTCAGATATCTTCAGGGTATGTTCAAATATCGAGTACTTCTTCTGGTGGCACAAACAGAATTTGACTCTGAATCCTGTAACCTCCCATGGGTGTTCACAGCACAAAGACTTTTGAGCTTGCTCTAGACAAATGGGGACCCAGTGCTTGGGCTGTTTTCTTCAAGACACTTCTGTTTGAGTGACTTCAGAGAGAAGTTGCTTTTCTAGCAAACATTTCTTCCATGGTATTTCTCATTAGGCTTCCAGCCCCAGTAATTGATATTAACAGAGATGCTTCAAGTCAGAAAATTGCATTTGTGCCATTAAGTGCTGCACTTTCCTACCTCTCCACAGAAGTTTGTAGCTTTTCTCCCCAGGAAAGTGTGGCGTTCTTACTTGAATGTGACCACCCCAGAGTGCATGGTGTGACTGCACTGTCACTGCGCTTGCTTCCCACAGCTCCAAAGGAGCCAGGCAGAATCCTGACCTGATGTGAAGGTGTGGTGTTGTCCATGAAGCTTCCTAGGTTGATGCTAGCGGGGTGTTTTGGGGCAGAACACACTTGCCATCCATGAAGCCTGGAATTTAAGAGGAGTGTGGGCCTATTTAGGTAGGCCAGTTTTACTGGAATATCTGAGTGTTCACATGAGCCGGGGTGAGGAGGAGCAATGATTTGCACTGTTTGACTGAGCACAGAGATGTATTGCCTCTCTGGAACTGAGAGAACATTAAACTGTCAGACTGTTGAGCCTGAGATAACTGTGCTGGTATAGCTGAAGATACCTTGTATAGTCTCAGCTGTTGCCTGCTTTGTGTCAGCCAAGCTCTTTGTGCTGTCAGCCAACTAAGGGAAGTGATCCTGCTGAAAAAGGACACCTCCCGCTCTTCTTCCTCCCCTCTTTCTGCCCCAAGAGAATAGTTTCCTTGCACACTGATCTAGTCCTGGATCAAATTGCTCATGCCGCTTCCTAGCAGTGTGTTTTGAAGCAGCCACGAGGGCAGCCTGGGGATGGGGAGAGGTACTGAAAAGAGATTCTTGTGAAAATATGACTCTAGACCACTATGGTAAATGGCCAGACCGATTTGGGCAAGTCTCAAACATAGAGATGTGGCAAGAGCTGGATCTTGCTCTTGGGATGTGTTTTACTCTTTGTAGCTGCTCTTGCTTTGTCCAAGTCCAACCTGAATGTTCCTGGGAGATTTAGTAATTACTTGTCTCCTTAAGGAGTGTTACATTTTTACTTCTAAATATACCTTCCAAAGGGTTTTGCAGTGTAAGGTTTAGTTTGCTTTTTTTCCTCATTGTTTTTTTTTTCCCAGCCTCTCTGCAAGCTGGTGGTAGCTATGCTGGTAGGTAGTTTGCTGAATCCTGGGGAGCTATTGATCCCAGTTTCCATTAGACGTTCAAATGAACAACATTTTTTCAACCCAAAAGAAGAGCACTCTGCATTTGGGACAAAATCCACTTCCCTCTTCTGGCCTTGCAGGTGATGTGTTTAGTGTTGGTTCGGATTTGTCTGTAGGATCTTCCTCATCTTCAGCAGCTGCCTGTTTGCAGCACATGTAGGTCATGCTGAATGGCACTGACATGTAGGAACTGTGGGAGGGAGAGCCAGCATTGGTTTTTGTTTTTCCACTGCAGGCTGTGGATTGTAAACTTATCAGTATGTTTTGGGCAATTACAGTTGCACTGGGATAGAACTTTGAGAGGGAGGGATGTCCCCAGATCAGGACAGGGTCAGGTGTTGTCATTCCTCTTCCCGATGCTGAGAGCCCCGTTGAACTTGCAGGTGGCCATTGCCGGAGCACCCGTCACGCTGTGGATTTTCTATGACACTGGTTACACCGAGCGCTACATGGGCCACCCAGATCACAACGAGCAGGGCTATTACCTGGGCTCGGTGGCCATGCAAGCTGAGAAGTTTCCTTCTGAGTAAGTTTGGTGCTGACTTTTGTCTTCTACTTTTCCTGCCAGGAAAGGTCAAGCCCCACAGAAACATTTTTATCTCCCTGTTCTTGGCAACTGAATCCCAGAATCACAAATGCTAGTATTAAATAATAATTTAAAAAAACCCAAAAGACCAAAATCCAACACTCATAGAT
Organism: Chloroceryle amazona; assembly: GCA_027560015.1. NCBI lineage: Eukaryota > Metazoa > Chordata > Aves > Coraciiformes > Cerylidae > Chloroceryle > Chloroceryle amazona. The sequence goes on from JANHFX010005093.1 coordinate 19,539, forward strand.
CTGAATGAACATTTGCATAATTACAGGCCATTCCATGTAATCTCTTCTATCCTAACTGTAACAAAACCCTATTTTTTATGTCCAAAGAACGTATCTTCAATTAAATGATTAGAATTTTAGAGCTACCTTAAGCTAAACAAAACCAAATTGATCGAATGCTTTCTGCATGCTCTAAAGTTGCATCAGCATCAAGTTGAGTGCAGAGCAGGCTGAGACCGTGGGTTTTGTGCTGAAGAGCTGAAGATCAGCAGTGATTCTGAGCAAGCATTAAGCCATTGTATTGTCTAAAGCTGAGATTAAAGAAGAAACACAGATGCAAGGTCTGACCATGATGTGAATATGCAGGAAGAGCTTTTAGAGGAGAAAAGAATTGGTTTAGGAGACGCATCCATCCAGAGCAATTTACAGTAATGAATTCATTGTCTTTGATACAAATATTTTTATCTGCTGAGTGTTTCTGAAGGGGTGTTTATGGATTGTGAAATGACTTGCAGGTTCTGGGGTGCAGTCTAGAAATGTTTTGTCTTTTGCTTTTCTCAGACCAAACCGTTTGCTGCTGCTACATGGATTCTTGGATGAGAACGTTCACTTTGCACACACTAGTATTTTGCTCAGCTTCTTGGTGAGAGCTGGGAAACCGTATGACCTACAGGTAAGGCCAGACCCAAGATGTAAAAGTGATGTGTCTGTCTTTGACAAGTCTGAAATCTGAACTTGTTAAATGGGTGTACCGGGCAGCTCTGAATTCTAGGATAAAGCTGTCGTATTTGAGCCTCTTTTTTAAAGGAAGATTTTATGAGGGGAAAAAAAAAATTGGACAAAGGAGTGATGAAGAGCAGTTAAGGCTGCTCCTGAGGAGATGGCTCTGGAGAGAACATTTCTCTGTTCCGTTAGGCTGATCACCACAGCACAGCACTTGGTGGATTAGAAGATGCAGTGGGTTCTCTGAGCTCAGGCCATGGAGGATGGGATGTATGAGCTCAAGTGCCGAGTTAATGCAGGGAGATTATATGAACATTTAGAATGTAGCTTTGGGGACCAGTTTAAATGGTGGTGCCTGCAACTCTGGATTTTTGAGACCTTGCTGCAGGAAGGTTCTGGAGCGTGTCCAGAGAAAGGCAACAAAGCTGGGCAAGGGTCTTGTGAAGAGCGGCTGAGGGGCCTGGGGTTGTTCAGCCTGGAGAAAAGGAGGCTCAAGGGAGACCACCTGGGTCTCATCAACTCCTTGAAAGGAGGTTGGAGCCAGGTGTGGCCTCAAGATGCCCCACAAGAGGTTCAAGTTGGAACTGAGGAACAATTTCTTTCTTGAAAAGGTTGTCAGGGGCTGTCCCAGGCTGCCCAGGGCAGGGGTGGAGTCCCCATAGTCCCTGGAGGGGTTTCAAAGCTGTGGTGCTGAGGGACAGACTTTGGTGGTGCCCTGGCAGCGCTGGGTTAACCGTTGTACTTGGTGACCTTAAAGATATCTTCCAACCAGAATCATTCTCTAATTCTATACTCATGACTTTTATTTTCTATTTTAGATCTACCCTCAGGAGCGACACAGTATAAGGGTACCCGAGTCAGGAGAGCACTATGAACTCCATCTACTGTACTACCTGCAAGAGAATCTGGGCTCTCATATCGCTGCCCTGAAGGCAATGTAACCAACCTCTGCAGGACTCTGCTCCACTGGCTGCTCACCCAACCAGGAGATGTAGGAAAATAGGACAGAAAAAGAGGAGAAAATAGGAAAGAACATTGCATTTTGGTGCCTGCCACATGTACACACACGTACACAAACACACACACCGACACAGACACTTTTTTTAAGAGTAAATTTGGTGCCATACAGGAAATTGAAGTACGATGACCTAATAACTTGAAAGCTTAAGATGTAAATAAAATGAAATGGCTGTGGTATAATGCAGTACCATGGGTATTCTCTTGGGGGAGGAACTGAAACGGAAAATAATGTCCTTCTACAGCACCAGATCTTCACTTTTTAAAAGCATTATGACATAATTAATGTATTTTTTACAGTGTGTTCCTTGGTATCTTATTAGATAATACTGGATGATTTACTCACTCCACAGGAAGAGTTTACCTGAATGGTTACATTTTAAATGCTATCATATAGCTTTTATGCTTCAGGAAAGGGATGGGTCTCGCTCCTCAGAAGCTGGTCATTAGTTAGACACATCACCTGTCTAAATGTTCATTGCTTTTTAAGAAGAAAGGCTTTTAAGCTGCCTTCTGAAGAACTGAAAATTTGGATTCGGTCCAGTTGATGCCAGTTTCTTTTCAATGGTTTCTTCTCTCCCCAGCAGAAGTCATACTTTTTTTTTTTTTTTTTTTTCAGCAGCTTGAGATCCTATCCTGACTGTACTTGATTTCAACGGGGAAGTGAAATGATATTTTACTGTGATATGGGCATAACGATCTTCTCCTCTGAGATGCAGACTAACTTAAGTCAAAGAGCTGAACCTCTGTGAATTTTAAAAGAAGCTTAAAAATGCAACTCATTTCTTACTGCCATTTTTCCCTGATGTTCATTCTGGAGCTGGTTTTGCAGTACTGGTTTCTTACTGTCACATCAGCATGATATGGTGTATGCATCCTGTTAGGAGTTTAAAATTCAGTACTCTAATTCAAAGGTCTGCAGAGGATTTAGTGAGAGGAGACCTTATAAACACTACGTGTGAGGCAGTATGAACTGTTTCATTGAATTTCCTGCTTTATTTGAGGAACTATTTCCCTGTCTCCTACTCAGTTGAGTCCTTCGTTCCTGGGTCCTTTCTAGTACTGCTGTGTAGCATGATTTTGATGCTCTATTTGAGAACCACCTTCTGTATAGCCTAAGGTAACCATGCTAAGCCTCAAGGATCTGCAATCCCAGTTGTGTTCTGGCTAGTGAGGTTTTAACTAAGCAGCAGGCTTGGCTGAAAAGCATCACAAATGCGTGAAGTCACTTTTAACTTACAACAGGTCGTTTAGGATTGAAATCCATAGCAAAATGATTCTCTTTAATCCAGGAAATTCTCCCCTTGGGGCTTGCCTCTGAGACTCCTATAAGTTTTAATGGTTTTCTTAGAAACCTAAGAACTTCCTTTTCATTCTCTTTTGGTGCTAGAGAGCAGCAGAGCATGATTTTTCTTTTCCATCTGCTAAAAATCTGGAATCACTCTCAGTGTTTACGCTCTTAGTACTCCCCATGTTGTAACCTTGTATTTTCCTTGCTTTTGTACTCTTTGGCTTGATCCTGAAGCTTCGGGATTTAACACAGTCTGGCTGTATTGTATCAAACCTCCTCGGTTTTCACTTAGGCTGCCGGGTGTAAGCACCAAAGCCAGTGGAGCTGGTGCAGTTACACGCTTGTAAAAGCCACGTGTGAGAACAGGATCTGAGTTTTTTTGGGGGGGTTACACAAAAGGTGGCCAAAGCAAACAGGCATACGGTGAATGAGGTGGGGATGTTTTGATTTGAGCTGCTTTTCTGGTTTTCAGATCACAGGGAGTATGTTAAAATGCCATTAGCAGATCACTACGAGGTTTATGGTTTTATTTCGGGCAGGGTCTGGCAGGGAAGGAGCCCAGCTCCTGTAATGTCTTCTCTTAGTCGTTAATTATGACTGAAACAAAGGCAGCATCCCTATGGAGTGTGCTATAGCCAGTATGGAGGGACAGATACATGTGCTGAGGCATTTGAACTAGAAAAGCCAAGTATAAGCTGTTACTACAGAATTCTCTTGTGTCCCTTACGTGTTTATGCTGTATTATATATACATATATCTATATCTGTTCATATATACATATATGTATAGAATTACACGTGGATAGCATCACCTTTTCCAAGGTTGTTTATATTTTGTTCAATATTAAATTAACTTGCTTTTTGGGGTGCTCTTGTTCTTTTTCTAGAGGTGATTACCCTTGAATGTAAATGTATATGATTTTTAAGATGAAACTGATCCTTTTGTTTAAAAAAAAAAAGAACAAAAAAAAAAAAGAACAAAAATGGCCTTGATCAAACAGTGCTTTTTGGGGAACTGAAAAACTAAATGTTATGCAAGTAAACCAGGCTAGGTTTTGGTTTAGCACAGGCTGTGATTATAAGTGCTGACATAAAACTTTTTAATAATACATCCTTCCATTGTTTTAAATATATATATGGCAAAGCTATTAAAATACAACGTACTGTAAGTACTCTATTTTGCAACATAAATTATGTATTTTTTTTCTTTTTACAGTAGTTAAGCACTTTAAGCCCTGGTGCTCTCTTACCCTGTGGAAACGCTGAGAGGATTTATCATCAGAGTTTTGTAGCTCTTGCAACAGACGCCTGCTAGTAGGTGAAAGTGAGAGAGATGCCTTATGTGAAGTCTGATACTACACTGAGCAACTAAATTCCCAGTGACTCAGGAAGAAGCACAAAGCCCATTGCAATTGAGGGGGCCGAGGTAGGAAGGTGTTAGTGCTGAGGACCATTGCATCAGTATTTTGGGGGCTAGTGGCAGTCCCACACCTGGTGTGGTGAAGCGTTGGACCTGAGCTGGCATGGAGAGCGGTGGCTTTGCCTTGCTCTGCGCTGCTGGAGGTCGTATCTTGTAGTCCAGGTGATGATACTGTCACTCAAGAAGAGGTTTCCAGCCTGTTTGATATTTGGCTTATACTTTGTCACTTCCAGCGTGTTAAAAAATGTCTCTGTTAACGTGAGTTTTAAGAGGAACTAGAGGTTGTCTGTGGAGCAAAAACATGTGAGGAGGAACTGGCCATGTGGCTCCCAAACCAGATGTTATGTCACTGTGGAGGATGTTCTGCCTTCTGCAGAGGCCCACCTGGCAGGACACCTGCTCTGAGCAGGAGCAGGATTGAACCTTCCTTGCATGGTGGCTATTAGTTATGCAGGTGTCTTTGAGATAATTGTTTTCATTTCATATATTTTTAAAAATATGTATGAAATCCAGGGATCTGTGATTAGGTGAGACAGTGAAGTTGTCGAGTGTCGATACCAAACGTTTCTTCTCATTTGTGGTGGTTGGGTTTGGCTGTGCTTCTTTCTGGTGGATGAACATTATTTTGCCCCATTTTAACACAGCTTCCAGTAATTCCTCTCGAGCGTGCAATATTCTGCAAGGGAGTTGCACCCCCTACCCCTCTTTGTTTTCATTTACCTCTTCTTTTATTCAAAAGACAGTAGAATTGACACCTACCTGGAACTGCTTCAGTTTTATAAACTCAATGACATAACAAGCCCAAAGCCCCAAGTAAAGCTTTGAAAATCAACTCACTTCATTATATTAGAATGGAAAATACATTCCCTGCTTACTAGTGGCATTTGGGAGTAGGCTGTGGAAATGCTTTCCGAGAGGAATGGCATAGTGATGCTTTAACCCTGGAGAATTCACAAACTGAGCTCAAGAGGGGGTGGGAGGGGGAGGTCCCAGCCATGTGCCCTACAGGAAAGGTGGGTTGTGTTTCTGCTGTGTGTGTCCATATGTAAGACAGGCTGGTTTGCTGCTGGCGTGACGCTCGCCCTTTGATGAGGCAATAATAGTGTAGAAATAACAGAAATAATCAGCCAGATTAGGACACTGCCTTGAATTGCCTGCTTACTTGAGTACCAGAACCCTGTAACGTCTTTTAGTGTGCCCCTCACGGTTCTCTGTCCACTCCTTTGGAAGGGGAAGAGCAAGATCTTCGTGCGGTTTTTTTACTTGGATGTTCTGCACAGTAAGAAGTTCAGGTGTTTTAATTTTAGAACATGAAGTGCCTGCTGTTTGCGTTAACAAAATTGCATGTCTCACTCCAGTGGGTTTATTGGTCTCCCTCCCTCCCCCACTTTTAGCTACATGGCTTTTAATCGTGTAAAGTGGAGACATTAGTTTTGCTGCGTTTTACTACAAAACCTTTGTTGCAATAAAGATGCTGCTAAATAAATTGAATTAAATGGGTTTTTCTTCCCCCCCTCCCCCCCCCCCCCTTATTTTCAGCTGTCTCTCTGCTTGATTTAGTAGAGTTTTGTGTGTAATTAAATCTCTTCCCTTGTCGTGCTGTGGAAAGCAGCGACGATGGAAAACACCCACGAGTGTTTTATACGTGTGTTGGGTGTTTAGCAAAAGCCTCTGTGAATTTTTAATTACTATTTATTTTTTCTTTTCCCTCCCCCTTGCAGTTTGGTGGATTGATCCAAACGGGAGGATCAGACGTTTGCTTGGTGTAACCACTTTCCCTCTCTGAAACATGTCCGTGTGAACGCTGGCGGTGGCCCTTGGCAGCCACCAGCCGGAGCTGTCGCACCGGCTACGGCACAGCCGCAGTTTCACTGGCCAGGGTGGGCCAAGTGCTGCTGGGGAGGAGGTGGCCCTAGCCCCAGGGCAAAAGGGCAGAGGGACCTGTGTGTAGCAGATGGGCTCTGTTAAGACAGGAGATGTCTCTTCATGCAGTCATGTCATGCTTGGCCTCAGGTATGTCTTTGTCAGCAGTATGGCCTTTGTAGGCAGCCTGGTTCTGCTCGGTGCTGCCCTGGAAGGGCTGGCAAGTGACTCATGTCTGCCCTCAGCCCATTTCACTCTCATTCCTGATTTTTCACCCATGGGGAAGCATCCCCTGTTTTGGTGGCTTTCAGAAATACGCTGGTAGCCATCTGCCTGTTGATGTATTGCATTGTGCCTCTCTCTGGGCTTTGCGTAGGCCCTACCATAACATGGCAGAGCTTCCGCAGGAGCCTTCAGCAGCCCTTGGGCAATGCAAGCCGGCAACTGGCCACGGGCTTTTGGATTGTGGCTGGTGGTGGCTGGTGCCTTTGTGCTGGTTGTGTAGTTGTGTCTTCAGCACCAGAGAGCAGGGGGGGAGGTCTCTCCATGTGCTGTTGTGCCTGGAGAATTTCATTATGACAAAGCATTTCTGTCCTCTTCCAGGTGCTCTGAGGCCTCATGATGTCCTGCAGTTTGAAGTGGGATGAGCAGGCAGAGCTACAACCACCCTGCAGCTGCTCCTTCCATGGCCATCAGAGGTGGGGGAATTGAGGCAAACTTTCAGCAGTATCGTTCAATGCAAACTCTGGTAGTTCTTTGTGCTAGTTACAAACACCAACAGGTCTTAACCCTGGAAATGTTAATATTGTAAACTCATTTTCCATCTGTGAGCCTGGCTCTCGCCACCATAGCCCCCTTGGGTTGGAGATGAGACCAACCTGAAGCTACGTGCTGGGTGGTCTTATCCATTGGCTGCGCTGGCCAGGAGCAGCTTCAGGAGTGAGCAGCCCTCCTGGGGAGGGGACACCTCCTGCTTCTGTGTGGATGCTGCAGGCAGGGGCACGTTCCTCAGGTTGGGCTTGACGAATGAGCAGCTCGGCACATTTCTGTGTCACGCAGCTTGTGCCATCCCTCTGTTTCTAAATGACTTGGGAAAACAGGTCATGGTCTCTTAAGTAACTATTTATCAACCTGTGTTCACAGAAGAGGAGCAAACCAATTCCACGAGCCATTAGGCAGTCGCGGTGTCCACCTTAATGCAGCCCAGTTCTTAAGCTCTGGAGACCAGCATGGGCTTTACATCAGGTGAGGCACCTGAAGCTGCGGCTGCGTATCCTCATTTGGGTGGTAATTATTTTACAGTTATGATTCAGCCCCTGTTGGATGCTCTGCATGGGCAGTGCTGGACACACATGGAGGGATCCAAGGGAGGAAGGAGCTGGGGGAGTGGTGACCCAGATGGGAGGGATGAGCTGATCCTGGCCACTGTGGTTTTCTCATGACATAGTTGTTGTTTCTTATTCCAATCCCTGAAAGCTGAAGGACAATAATAAATCCCATTAATCCCCCCCAGAAAACACAATTTCCTTTTAAATAGTTTCTCAGCAGTATTTCCCTGCCCAAGCCACCCTGACTATCAGGGCAGAGCTGCCTGTGATCTGTTGCCACCCACCCCAGCAGGCCCTGGCTTCCAGTGCCTTGCTGCTGGGGGTCAGAGGTATGTGGAGTGGCTCAGCCCTATGTGGGGCAGAGCTGCTTGCAGCGTCCTCAGCCCTTCTCCCTGCCCTCCAGGCTTGTGAAACTGCATTTCTAGAGTCCAAGACACTGGTCAAGAGAAACAGGAGCTGCAGCACCCGGCCCCCTTTCCAACACATGGTACCGAAACACACAGCAATTGTTTTTCCTCTGACGAGCTGGGAGATAGCGCTCAGACTCCAGCTTTACAGGAAAGACAAAATTCCTGCAAGAAACCCGACGCCAGCATGAGGTTAACCGCTCTCGGGGTATCTCAGCAGGTAGGTTGAACGGCTTCTGCTGAGCTCAGTGGGAAAAGAGCACAAATCCCCTTGGATAGAGCAGCTCAGGAGGTTTTAAGTTAAATTCCAGGCTTTGCTGGCTGTCAGCTCTGCTCGTCCTGTCTTTGTCACCCTAAATACTGACATAAAATAACGTCAGTGCCCTGGTGCGTTGGTGCGGGACCTGCCGTGGGGCTGGTGTGGAGCAGTGGGGTCCAGCTGAGCACAATGGGTGCTCATTCCCACTCTGCGTGCCTGCAGCTCTAACGTCACGCTGGCATCGTAGATGGGGAGATGTTCTCATGCTCCAGGTACAAAGATGCATCCTGATTTTCATGGGCATCATTTTCAGGGCTCTTCACTCACCCATGACCCCCAAAGTGCTCTGAGGTGCTGGGAGTGGCCTTTGTGTTTGTACAGGGGGTGTAGCAGCGAAGGGCTTGTCCTGGCGTGTGCTCACGCTCTGCCTACAAAAACAACAGCAATGACAGTGGGAGCAAATGACCTGCAGGGTCACCCTTTGGCCGTGAGCACCATCCCAACTTCTGGCTTTTTGGTGCCAGTTTCTCCCCACCCCTGATGAGATTTCAGCTGTGGCACCTCAGGAGGCCGCTCGTTTGGCTGTGCGAGATGAACAAGCACATGGTTCCCATGGAGACTCATCCCTCCCGCCGCATCCATGCAGCCAGAGCCCAAGCACTTCACGGTCTTTTCAGGCTGCAACAAAACATGTTTTCCACCCCGTTTTAAAGGGGGGGTTTATTCGCAGTTTGGCGAGCTGGTGGGGTGTGTGCTTTCTGCTGCTCACTGCTGGAGGGAGCTAGAAAATACCCAGGCTGTCATGGAAAGTGCTCACTCCTGCTTTGCACTCTGCTGGCCTTGGGTGCAGTGAGGCTCTCCCCACGCTGCTCTCGAGCTTCACGGGGCCGTGACGCAGCAGTGACCCCGATATCCCACACCAGCAGCTGCAGTCACGCTGCTGTCCCGGCTGCTCCACAAAGCAATGCTCAAAATTTGTCCTCTCTGCAGGAGGGCTCCTTGGCTCGCCCTGGCTGGCACGAGTTGAATCCTGCTACGTCAAAGAGCAAAGAGCCCTGTTTTGGGGTTTGTTATGTTAAGATATTTGTTGTGGAAAAGCTGCTCTCCCCTGGGTGACCGCTTGCTGCGTCACACCCGGCACGGTCTGGGCTGAGCCCTGTCACTGCACGAGACTGACAGTTTGCAATTCTTAGTGCTTGCACCCACAGAGGTTTCTGAGACCCAAGAGAAAGGAGCGAAGGTTTAACTAAGTCCTTTTGGGGCTGAAATCACAGTTTATTTTTAATATTTGGGGAAATAGTGCTGGTCTGGGACAGGATAAGTAGAAAATCTTTCCTGGAAGAACTTATGGACTGGGCAAAACAAACCCTTTCCTCACCTTTCTGCATTAATAATGAAAATGCAGACAGTAGCTGAGGTTGAAGGGCTGTGTTTTCCTCTCCAGAGTTAAGTCTTTTCTCAAGATGAGCATCCTCCAGGCTCCCCCTGCCAACAGGCATAGGAAGAACTGGCACCATTTAATTCCTGCCTGGGACAGGTTAAGAGCTATCACAGCCTGGCCTCGTGAGCTCTCCCCACATGGCACTGCTGCACTGATCCCAGCCAGGCTGTGAGTTTCCTAGGGAATTCCCTATTTCAGGACTTTCTCTCTTAGAAGCAAACAGCAAAGGATTTCTCTGGCAGGTGAAATGCTGGTGAGAGGAAAATTGAGATGCTGCGCTCTGAATTAAGGCTTTTACTGTTGTGTTTGACACGGGTTTAGTTGAAAATAGAAAACTTGTTTGCAATGGAAAGTCAGAGCAGCAGGAATGGACTGGAAGGGAGCAGTCTGAGCCTCTGGAAACTTCCTCCATCTTGTCTTCCAGGCAAAGTTTTATCTAAATAGACACATTGTGGCACAACTTGGCATGGGTTACAGCTTAACTCCCACCTGTAGACACAGTGTCTGGTGTTGCAGCACAGCCAGCTCTCCAGGCAGCCACCCCCCTGCAGATCCATCCCAGCAAGTGCTGGGCTTGGGTCTTTGCTCCCCGCAGCAGCGCTGGGTCACACCCCGGGGAAGGAGGGCATGGAGCTGCCAAATGAGCTCCCAGCCCCATCACCATCTTCATGGTGCTTCTTCCCAGCTCAATGCTGCTCCTGGCAGTCGCAGAGTTTCTGGTAGTTCTCATCTTCCCAGGGTTTCCCATGTTTGGAGGTTTCTCTAAGGGTTTGGTTTCTTCAGCTCAGCACTGTGTGTCTGCAGGAGGATGGGGTGTGTGCAGTGTCCCACCAGTGCCATGCTGGGGTTTTCATCCCTTAGGAGCCTCATGCGTATGATTCCTTCCTCCTCAAGAAAACCCCACAACCCTCCAGGGACAAATCCTGCCCCGTGCAAGGTGTTGCTGTAGCTGGTTGTCACGTTTGGGGTCTGGTAGGAGGCGGGGGGCTCTGAGCTGCAACCTTGGTGAGGGAAAGACGCCAAAAAAACCCTTTAGAACCAGCATTTTGTGTCAGACTCAGCTCTCATCACTCTGCTCAGCAGTGTCCATGGTTTCATCAAGGGCTGTTTTATTGCCGTATCCATGACAAGCCCTTCCAGGAGCTGCTAAGAGCTGTTTATTAACTTCAAGCTGCTTTTTGCAGAAAAACATAACTTAAAACCCAAACAAAAGCTTGTGGAGACGTGAGAGCTGAGGAAGGTGCCCAGCTGGGGCAAGATGCAGAGTGCTGGCCTGGGATGGAGGCTTCATGCAGCAAAGAGCAGCTGCAGCTTGGGGTTTAAAAGTGGACTGGGTCAGATGTTGTTTTACGAGTGTGCCCTGTCTCCCTTTGGGGAGGGAGTTTGAGTTATTCCGGGGCAGTTTGGCAGCGGCGGGCCTTGGCTGAGGGGCTGTGGCTGACCCTGAGAGTCACCCTGTAGACCTTAATGCCACCGTGTCCATGGCACGGGGTGAGGTGATTTCCAGGGTGGGAAATCTGACTCAGGTTGAGTCTGAGGAAATTTCTCCCATATTTGTGGCCAGATGGGTATGCTGTGAAGTGGGTGTTTGGCAGAACCTTGTCTGCAGCTCAGCATAAACTCCATTTGCTCTGGCCCTTCTGTCCTTCTGGCCCTGGGGCAGCCAAAACTCCTTCCTTTGGCCATCACTCCCAGAAGGAGATTGAGGGGCTGAAGAGTGTGCAGAAAAGAGCAACGGAGCTGGGGAAGGGTCTGGAGCACAAGGGGGGTGAGGAGCAGCTAAGGGACCTGGGGTTGTTGAGCCTGGAGAGAAGGAGGCTCAGGGGAGCCCTTCTGGCTCTCGACAGCTCCCTGATGGGAGGCTG
>JANHFX010005093.1:31346-48300 GCA_027560015.1 Chloroceryle amazona
AGCCCCCCCGTGGAGCTGTGGTGCTGAGGGCCAGGGGTCAGTGGTGCCCTGGCAGTGCTGGGGGAACGCTTGGACTCAGTAATCTAAAAGGTTTCTTCCAACCAAAATGGTTCCATGGTTCTATAATTCCTTCAGACTTGCAAACCCACTTTCAGATTGCTGTTTGTTTTTTTTTTTCCCAGCTTCTCTCATCAACAAAGCTGCAAGCCCTTTAGAGCTTGTCTAATAAAGAAAACAAACAGCAAGCAAGCAACGACCAAGAAGTGTTAAGTTAGGAGCATGCAGGAGGAAAGGGTGGTGGTCTAGGGCTGGGTCTCAGGTCCAGGGCAACACCTCACTCAGCTCTCAGTCTTCGTGCTGGATCAAAAGCCCTTTTGCTTTTCTTGCCCTGTCCTCCCCTTTTCCTTTTCTGTTCTACTTTAAATTTCATTAGAAATAGATGAGTAAACACCGTGTACGTTTGTGTAGGAGCAGTGGTGGCTTGTGGTTTTATGAATTTCCCCCCAGCTGTGATTCATCACTTTTTACATTTTTTAATCTATTCCCCCTCTCCCCCCCTCCCGTCTCCCTTTCTCCCGTGCAGCCCAGCAGCTGTCGTTATCACTGAAATGACTTGACATTATTTTGCCGCACTTTGTTTCTATTCATTGATTTGTTGAATGAAAACTATTTATCCAGGACTGACACACGAGATTGGAGCCTTTCAAGAAAAGGCAACTCCACGGTATAATTTTGCTCCCAAACGAGCAGAGCGAGAGCTTCGAATTAAAACAGCCCAGCCAAAATCCCCGGCCCTGTGATCGTGCAGAAGCAGCGGCTGCAAAACCTACAGAGGTATTTTACAGGAAAAGCATCTTTCTTTTCCCCTGCCTGTCCCTCCCCAGGCAGCCCTGCTGGGGGCAAATCTGGGGTTTCCGTAGGGGTGGGGATGCTTCAATATAGGGCACCCAGAAAAAAATGACCCTCAGGATCTCTCCCAGGACCCAGTTTGGGGTTGCACATCTCCAAAGATAGGTGTCTGCCTTGTCCCCAGTGAGAATCGATGGTCTTCTGCAGGGAGCACATCCCTGCCAGCCTGGTTGCTGGGGTTTGCACATTAATGTTGTGGGTAACGCGGGGTGGTGGAGGTTGCAACATCCATGAGGTTGCAATGTCTGTGGTTGAGGCTTCAGCAGGTCTTGGGGTGTTGAAGCTCATCCCCGGGAGGACCTGGGGGATATGTGGAATAAGAGGTGCTTTGTGTTGCTGTACAGACAGGAGTAGGGCTGGAAAATACATCTGGGTTTTACATCGTTGATATTGACCGCTGAGATTTTACTGTAGAAAATCCCCAAACCTGGCCACTGTCACCTAAAACGACAGAGGCTGGTTCCCTGCCAGCATGGCTCAGAAAAATCCCCCATCTTTCTCTCCATCAATACCATCCGCACAGCTTGAAGGACAGGTTTTGCCTGGGGAATACACTCTTGTTTGAGGGATTCAGGATCCCTTTTTCCCACAGAGCCCCAGGTCCTTTCTTCCCGGCACAATCAGCCCTCTTGCCGCTTTTCTAGCCTTTTCTTCCCCGCTTTCCCACATTCTGTTCACACCTTCATGAATATTCAGAGGCCATTGGCCATATGAAGCTATTGAGAGCTCTTGTTAACACTCCTCCTAATGACATGCACCTTCAATAGAAAACAAAAACACAGATAAGAGCTTGTTAGCAGAGACCCTTGTTCCCCACCTAACAAGGTTTCCATTGACTCGGACACTTGTGGTGACACATTGCTTGCTCTCACTGTTGCCTCTTTTGATTTGCAACTGGCTTTTACCGAGGGTTTTTTCTTTTTTTTTTTTTTTCCTTTTTCCTTCCCCCACCTCTGTTGGTTTTGTCTTTTTTTTTTTTTTTTTAAATTTTATTATTATTTTACATTGTGCAGTTTTAAGCTAATTAAGAAAAAGGTCAGGTCTCCCCCAACAATGGGTTCTGGTGCTACAATGAGTCCAGGGAGCAGCGGGCGACGCAGCCCCAAACTGGTGGGCGATGGGCTCTCCAGCCGCGCGCCGCAGCGCGTGGGAAAGTTGTGCCGCGAGTGGCATCGCTCTGCCAGCGCCGAGCAGAACGAGCTGCAGTTGGGTCAAGAGGTGATTAAAACCCGACGAGAGGCTCCAGAAATGGGTTGAGACCACCCGCCATGGTTCTCAAGGGTTTCCCGAGTCCCAGCCTGGTTGGACACCCCAGCAGCTGAAGTGCTGTCCCCAAGGCAATGCTATGGCTGAAAGAGTTAGGGGTATTCAGCTGGAGAAGAGAAGGCTCTGGGGAGACCTTCTGGTGGCCTTTTAGCACTTCAAGGGGCCTTTCAGAAAGATGGGGACGAGGCTTGTTGTGACATGATAAGGGGTGATGGGTTTAAACTAAAAGAGGTAGATTTAAAATCTAGAAGGAAGAAAATTTTTAAGATGAGGGTGACGAGACCCTGGCCCAGGCTGCCCAGGGAGGTGGCTGATGCCCTCTCCCTGGAACCATTCCAGGTGGGGTTGTTCAGTGCTCTGAGCAACCCACTCTAGTTGCAGATGTCCCTGCTCAGTGCAGGGGGGTTGGCTGAGATGACCTTTAAAGGCCCCCTCCAACCCAAACCACTCTGATACTATGGGGTGACTCTACCAAAACATGACCAGGCTCCTGTGCTAGCATTGCCACGCTCTCAAGATGCTCCTGGTGACATTGCTCCCAACTGACGTGTGTATACAGAGAGCAGAGCCCCATAGCCACATCCCCAACAGCCACAAGGATTTTCCCTGGGACAGAAATCCCATCTGGCTTTGGCAACTCTTTTATTCCATCCTCCAGTTGTGCTTTGCCTTCCTCCAGCCGTCACCGTTATCTGCCAGGCTTTCATTAGGCTGGGCCCACCCATTCAATACCACAAGATGCCTTGCTTGTTGTTGTTGGGTTTTTTTGGCCACACTTCATTATTCCTGCTGTTATTAGGCTCTCGCAACGTTGTTTGTCATCTTGTCAAGGCCCCTGAGTTTCTATGGATACTGCTCCCCTAAGTGGCCATGCTATCAATTAAGACAGCTTCATGTCTGAACTCTTCCAGAGGACTTTGGGAAGGTCTGGAGATATTTTCCTTTCAATGCTCTGTTCGTTACTGAGCCGCCTTTTCAGGAATGACTGCTTGGTCAGGGTATCTGGGTTTTCTAAGCATTACCAGTCTCAGAGGAAGGATCACCTGCTTGGCAACTAGAATCAGATGGAGGGTGATGGAGGTTAATAATAAACCACCAGATAATATATTTATATATACAGTGGCCTGTGATATATAAGCAGTAATGAGATAAGCATCATAGTGATGGAAGTAAAAGCCACCAGCAAAAAAAAACCAAACTTGCTGTGGAATAAAAGGACATTTGCTTTATTGTTCTCTTTTGGGACTTTCTGGAAGGAGGGAAAGTCTCTTTTTTGACTTCTTAATGCCCAACTTGGGAACAGACACGTGTACAGAGCAGCGTATTTTTTCTGGAAATGGGACTGCTTGAAAGTCTCCAAACAGAGCAAGTAAAACTTCTTTTCCTTATGGAAAGCAGCACAGGCAAGCAAAATGAAAGGCATATAATTTTCAGTGGAAAAAGCAGGCAGGGGAAAATTGTGCTAGGTTTATGGGGACTTTACTGGGAGCAGACTGAGCACCAGATGCGGCTTTACCCATCGCCTGGCAATTTCTCCCTCTCCTCTCACCATTTCTTGAGCACCAGGTATGTTTCCACAGACAAATTTGCTATTTCTGTTGTGGCTGTTTTGGTATCAAATGTGAGAGCTGCTGTCATCTCCATGCCTGTCCCAGCTCATTTTTACCCTCCCTGGGGGGGTGAGCAGGACGGGGGGCACGTTGCCAGAGGGATGCAATCTGCTGCCTGCAGAGCACCCTGCCCCAGTCCCCAGCTCTCAAACAGCCACTTAATTTTTCTATGCCCTTCTACAACCATAAAATGTAGATATTTAATGATTTCTTCAAAATATCAGGAAGTTCAAAGCCTTTTGGCTGGACAGGGAACACGAACCCTATTTGCATTTACTCTCTGATGAGAATTAGTATCTGGGGTAGGAGGCAGCAGAGAAAAA
Organism: Chloroceryle amazona; assembly: GCA_027560015.1. Lineage (NCBI taxonomy): Eukaryota > Metazoa > Chordata > Aves > Coraciiformes > Cerylidae > Chloroceryle > Chloroceryle amazona. The sequence goes on from JANHFX010005093.1 coordinate 35,455, forward strand.
GGCTTTGATTTGGATTTGAGTTTTGGTTGATGATTACAATCCTTTATATGCTCTAAACTGGTTTATCTCTCCCTAGGTGGGTGTGTGCTGCCAGCAGTGCCCTAATATCCACTGAGGGCTGCCCAGAGGTACAAGGAATAAACTTATACGTTATTAGCTAATACAGGAAAGTGATTCGATACGGGTCTCAGAAGCTGGAGTAGATAAATAGGATGATAAATGTTGGCATTAGCAGACGTGACTGACTCCTCTGTCTCTGTGATTTGGTGGTGCCCAGTAATTAAATAGTTGGAGCCTAATGTATTTTAAACTAGAGCCGCAGCCTGTAAATCACGGAGATTATGCTCTTCCCTGCTGTGCACTCTCCGGGTCGGGAGGAATTTCCACTCCCGTGCCGCAGCTGTCCATGGGCTCTGGCTGGGGATTGCATCAGTCAGGACTGGGAAAGGCAGCACTGGCCCCACTGCTGGTCCTGAGCTATAAACCTTTCCCTAGAGCCTTTCTGTCCCAGCGGGGCATCGTCTCCAGCCCTGGAAGGGTTCCAGCTTGATGTCCTTTCCATCTTGGGGTGTCTCATCTCTTCTGGCTGGAGCAGCTTCGTGCCCACGTGCATGAGGAAAGGGACAGCCTCTTCTCACTTGTGCCCTGTGATAGGAAAAGGGGGAATGGATGTAAGCTGGAGCACAGGAGGTTCCACCTCAACATGAGGAGGAACTTCTTTACTGTCAGGGTCTCAGAGCACTGGAACAGGCTCCCCAGAGAGGTTGTGGAGTCTCCTTCTTGAGAGATTTTCAAGACCCGTCTGAATGCATTCCTTTGTGACCTGTGCTGGATTAGATGATCCTGCTCTGGCAGGGGAGTTGGACTTGAAGATCTCCAAGGTCCCTTCCAACCCCTGACACCCTGTGATGTGCAAATGCACCTGAGATCACCGCAGACCCTAAAAAACAGGGTGCAAAACATCTCACGGAGATGATTTGCTCCCAAAATCTCTGCTGTGTTGCTGTGAGAGCATCATCCCCTTGAGCTGCCTTTGCTTTCAGACCCCATTTTTCATTATTATTGTTTTCAACGATCCCAATTTTATCATCCAATTATACTGAGGTTTAGTTTTCTTTTCAGCCAGGCTATGACCTTGTCCTAAATTAAAATGCTTTTTTGTTTTTGTTTTTCTTTTTTCTGTAAAGGTTGTCCAGAAAAGAAGCTCAACTCTTTCCAATGTAGCTTGAAGCTGCACTGAAATAAAAGTTATTTTTTATCCTCATACAAAACTACTTTTAATTTCTCATCTTTTTATTGGCCAGACCTGATACTTCTACTAGAGGTTGGCGGTATTACGCAGAATTTCTCCATTAACATTTAGCAAAGGCCAGATTTAAACATTTCCGTGCCATTCAGCCATTTTACACCATTTAACAGCGTTCCGGGATTAGCTCGGGCTTTCATCTGAAAATTTCTCTGCAATAACTGGCCACGCATTCAGACATCGCTTTACAAGAGACCTGTTATAATGACCCTGCCCACATGCAGAAATACTGTCTGGAGCCACTGCTGTGATAAAACCTGTCCCTGCTCTTCCTGGATGTAATTATTTGTAATGAAATCTATTTGTACCTCAAATTCTTTCCTCTTCCAGCTCATGCATTTTTAAATGAAACAAGTAATTCTGCCACATTACAGATGATGGTGGCTGAGGTCTGCCTGCTGTTCTGCACGCTGCGGCCATGCTGACCGGAGGGAGAAAGAAGAGTTTTCCAGTTTTAGCTAAAGGAAATGTTTCTTTTACTCTTTTTATTAGTAGAAGCTGGTGTTCTTCAACCCGTGGCCTGAAGCAACATCTAATACTGCTTGCAGCAAGATTAGCAGCAGGTTAATGACTGGTGAGCAGGGATTATTGAAGAGGAGCCTGTGCTTTGGAAAGTGTAAGGTATAACCTTCCCCGCGAGGCTTCGCAGGGAGTTTGCTCATCTGTAAATCATCCCGTGGCCTGTTTTTTATCCTGTGCTGTTGCTGTTTTGCCTTCCAGCCTATTTTTAGCTCGTGTGTTCCAGGTACTGCTGTGATACACAACCAGCCTGAACCCGAGGGACTTCACCCTGCGAACGGTTGTGTGTTGGTGGCTACCCTTGGCCAGCAGAAAGTCAAAGGCCATAGAGACCTTCAGACTCACCCAGCTCCGTGGTGGGCTGTGGTAGAGTTCAGGATCAACCTCCTTTCCCAAGTCCCACGGTAATTTCCCTGCTTTCCATGCAGCTCTGTGCCCTGTCCTTTGAAGGGAGGCTGCTCTGGGGCCGTGTGGGTGGATACACCACAGGTTGCCTGCAGAGGGTTTGAATGAATAAAGATGTGAGGTCGTAGCTTCCTTTGGAGACATCCTGTTGGACCAGAGAGGCTGTTTGGGCATGAGCAGGAAGCCACTAAAAAAAGATGTTGTTAAGTGGTGGTGTAGAGGTGGCAGAGCTATAGTTGCATAAAGAAATCATGGGGAGGTTTTTTCCATAAGAAGACATCTCTGTAAGGGATGAATTCCTAGCCCGGGATGACCAACAGTCCTAAGAGGAATGAAACTGTCCAAATCATGTTCTCCTTGGAGCTGGAAATTTAGTTTTCCTCCAGTCTGGTCTCCTCCTAATCAGTCTCCCCTTCTTCAGCTAATGGCACCTTTAGTTGCTAAACACTTTTTTTTTTTTTCAGCATGAATCCAAATTACTCGAAGTGTGGAAAGCAGCAGAATCCACCCAATCCAATACAAGAGGGATCAGGATGTTTTAGCCAGGTGAGCTGGTAAGTGATGTAAATAAGTGCAAACTGGTAACTGGGGGCAGTGGACAGAAAGAGGCTGTCTCCTACTGGGGGCACGTAGAAAGTGTAACAGCCAGAGGCGAAGCAGGGGTTGCTGCAAAAAATATTCTGAGTGATCCAACCAGTGCTGCGTGGAACAGAAGAAAGTACCCCAGACCCTGCTGTACATCAGCAAATGCGTGTTTGGGGGTGAGGGGTTGCAGAGGTTTCCTACATAACCAGCCAGCAAGGATAGCAAATGTGCCTGCGGCCGATAAACTGCTCCTTGCAGCACCTTTGCTCTGGCACTTTCTTTAAAATAGGAAAGATGGGTCATCTCTCCAACAAGCGTAGCTGGGTTAATTCATTGGCTTTTGTGTGTGCAGAGTGGCAAACAGGAAAGCAAAGGGGTTCAGGTTTGCCTGCAGACATCTTTTATGGTCCAATCAGCCAATTCCCTGTGTAACTATAATAAATCACGGCGACAGACACGCAGGATGGTGTTGTCTTTATGTAATTATTCCATAAATCGCGCTGTTTTCTTCCCGAGAAAGCCCTCCCAGTTCCTTCCCTTTTCTTTGCTGGAGAAGGTCGTTATCCTGAACACAATAAGACAAACGCATTTGAAGAACTTATTTTGTAAGCACAGGGTAAAGAGCCGGAGCCGGCTCCTTTTTCCACCCGCCCGGCTGTTTGCTCCAAGGGAGGATTTGCAAAGCAAGGGAAACAATCTTACAGCTCGGGAAATCGAGCGTGAACTCCAGGACTGAAGCAAAAGCATCTCGCTGAAAAGCCAGTCAACACAGGGCCGAGCTGCCAGGGGCGACGATGGGGCGAGCAGCCGGTGGGCTGGGGGACGGGTAAGGGCAGGGGCGAGCGTGGCTCTCCCTCCTCCTCTAGCTCAGCATTTCCTTTCACCTGGGCTGCGGATTTGAGGTGTCTCCTGTACTCTCTGTAGTTAGCTTTGCCGTGGCATTTGGCTTCTCTGCAGAAAAACACACTGCTTTTCTTCCTCCACCCTGCAATCAGTTTTGAAATCCCACACCGCGGTGACAAAGGGAAGCTTCTGCATCTCAAAGTTGCCCCTGCGCAAGTGACATTTTAGGGCACTTGGGCTTTCCAGCTGCTGCAGATGGCACCCATCACTCAGCCCAGCAAAGTCACCTTGCTGAGCAGCACACCAGCCCAGCTCTTGCCTGCGAGCCACACGCTCTGCCCCAGATTTGCTCCCGAGAAGCTTTTAATTCTCTTCTTGTTCCTTTTCCATTCCTGTCCCCTGGCTACTTAGTGCTTCAGGCTGCTTAGCAGTGAGCGCGCAGACCAGGGCAGGTTCTGCCTGCAAGAAGCCAGATAAACTATTCTCCTGTGGGCACTTGCAGTTATAAAACCCACACAATTTGTGTACAGCAAGGCTTTGGGGACCTCTTGGCTTGGCTAGTGTTTTGATAACTGAGCTTGGGTTGTTTCTCCCCCCCCCTGCCTTGTAGAAGATACTTTTTAAAAATACAGCAAGTGGGAAGGAAAAAAAAATTCCAAACAAAACAAGACCTTTTCCCAACAAGGATATAAAACTTCCATCAAATCGACCGTGTCACTAGAGACCCAAAGCTAATAAGTTGATCTTACATCTGTATAATAAACTCATTTATTAGGTTTTTATTTTAAGAGTTGATGGTATTAATTAGATTGATATGGCCCATAAATCACTTGATTTGGCTGAGCCCTTAGATACTTGTAATTTAAATTAATACAAGTGCAGCTTAATTAATCTGATTAAATCCTGGGATAAGCAATGTGCTGTTTGCAGCATCCAGGAGACCATGACGGGAAAAGGAGTACTTTAAGGCAATGCAGCTTCTTCATGGGAGGGTCAGACTGGCTCAGCTGGTGAACTGAGGTGCAAGAACGGAGCTGCAGCAGATGCAACCCAAAAACCAGCGCGTGGGGCAAGGTAAGAAGCTAGACCTGCAGTGCCAGGCATTTCTCAAATATCACAGAGACCGGCCGGTTGCTGGGGCTCAATGCAAAAGGCAGGCGTGGAACAGCCTCTGGCCAGCTCTGCCCCGAGACCTGGCAGCCAGGCAGAGCTCAAAGCAGCTTCAGCACCACACGAGGAGCTGAACTTCACAAGCTCCCAGCAACCGCCTTGCTTTTGGGGAGTCCTGATCTTCTTCCATCCTTTGGCACCAATAAATGAATTCCCCAGGAGGGGAGTGAACACAAGCCATGGCCCCATCTCCTCTACAGTCATTATCTTGATTTTTTTTTTTTTTTTTTTTCTCCCTTTAGTGCTGCTGAGAGGAGGTAATGTTTCTCTCCAAGAGTGAATAATGAGTTGATTGGTGGTTCTTCGCCCAAGGGACTAAGTCCCTGCCAGCCACAAGCTGCCTGGTTCCCCAGGGTACTGGCAACGATTAGACCAGGACGAGAGAACAGAGTGGGCTGATGCAGAGGTAAGTCAGTGTGCCCCATCTGAGACACACCTGCTCCACAATTCCCTTCCCATCAAGAGTATTTCTCCTCTGGTGATGTTTCTGGATGCTGGGTGGTGGTGGTGATTTTATTGTGCTTGCCTGTAGAGAGGAGTGGAGGCACTCTCCTGTGGCATGAATGTCACAGTGCATTCTGGCAGGGGTGCAACCACCTGCTACCTGGTTTTGAGGGTTACTAAACCTTTACTAGGTGGAGAATGACAGATACTTGACCAGTGTTTCCATCTAGTTTTTTCCAGAATGGTCTGGGCTGACAGCCCTCAAGATTGATGTCCCCTGTCTGGACAACCCAGACAGCTGCCGGGCAGCCTTCTCCCTACGGTCCTGCTAATTTGCCTTAATCCTGAGTTTAAGTGAGCTCCCCTATGGATAGGAGTGCAATTCAGACCCTGTGGTCTGTCCCAGTCTTGGTTTCCCTGTTGCCCACATGAGATCCACACAGGACAGTAGCACAAGTCTGATATCTACACCAGTTCCTCAGAAGCTGGATGAAAACCTCTTCCGAGGAGGCCGCGACGTGTTCAGCAGCAAAGCTGCAGCCCAGGGCTTGTGCAGCTGCAGGTTGTTTCTGTTAGAGTACGGACGTCATAAAATATATTTCCTTTAAAAGCAGGAGATAATGTGATTACAGTAGTTGGATTAATCTAATATTCTCCTTCATCTTCAAAAGAGAATTGCCTAAATAGCCAGAGAGAGACACATTTTATGAGTCCTGCTTAAGGGCTATCAATCAAGCTTTCCAAGGAAGGCATTGATGCCCTTTTTGCTCATGAGAGGAAAATGAGATTCCCCACGGCTTTGCTTCCAGCCTGCCGTAGCTTCGCAGTGTAATAGCTGCAGCACAAATGGTCTGGACATCCTTTTCTTCTGCTGGTTCGAAGAAAAAAAACCCACGCGGAGGAAACCTGTTAAGAAGAGAGGGAAAACAGCCCAATTAGAGGCAATGATCTCTTAGCTCTCTGCCCTCTCCCCTCCCTAGATGAAGTAGATGTAAAACAATAGCTTTATTTGTGAAAATTTTAATTGGCTGGTTCAAAGGAAGCAGCGGAGGCTCTTTTGATCTCTCGGTGTGTTTGAATGCCACGTTGCAATGGTGCCTGCTGGCCACGGCGGTGACCTCTTGTGTTAATTAGTGTTTATCTGAAATCGAATTAGCTCACAATTGGGAGAAAGCCGAGTTGAAAATCAGGGGATAATCATAGATTTGTGTGATTCTCAATGAGCGGTAAAAGCAGGTCTTTGGCTGCCGAAGTTGACATTAAAATAACTCTGAGAACATTGCATTTTTGCTTTGTTTTTCTAATGCTCTTCGTCAGATGGTCCTATTTCTCTTACTAATACCCCGTGCTGCCTTCATCTTTGCTGAGTCTGCTGGTCTGCGGTGCTCATTGGAACTTAAACCATAAACCAACACCGAACAATGATGCATTATTTATAGCAGACCGAATGCTGTAAGGTTGACAATAGTGCAAAGCTTCTCTCTCTTGTGGTCAGTAATCCATAAATAAATACATCATCTATTTAGGTTTGCAGAACTGTCTGACGGATGGGAATCGCCTGCGTTATACAACGAGGGCACTCGGGATGCTCTCAAAGCCAGCACCTGCTTTTGGGGCAAACTGGCCATTTCTGAGTAACTGCATTTAAAAGTCTTTTCATAGACAGGGGGGGTGTGAGAGCTGCCCAGTCACCTTCCTGCTGCTCATCTAGATGACCTTTAAAGGTCCCTTCCAACCCAGAACATTCCACGAGTCTGTGATCTGGAAGGTAAAGGGCAATGGAGGTCCTCGATGGAATGCATAAAAGCATCAGGGTCTGTGTCTCGGTGTGAAATATTAGTAAAGGGCAGGATTTTATAGCTAAAACTATCTCGAGAGGCAGGTATATGGTCCCGGTTTCTGAGCAGAGACTAACCAGAGACATAGACGTCAAACATCTGTCCTCCATGAACATCTGCAGACCTTCAGTGTGTTGAACTGGAATGAAATCCCATCCTCGGATCAGCTCCAGAGCCCACAGTTTCCCAAGTGCAGGAATGCTTTTAATCCAACCTTACTTTTTGCTCCTAAGCTACCTTAAGTGACCCCGAGCAAAGAGGTGGACCTTGCCCACGCAGCTGCACTCATCGGCAGGGAGCGAGGCACTCCTAAAATAACCGGGTGGCGTTTACACCGCATCCTTGGGCGAACGCTGCTCTCTTTTCTGGGGTTAGCCACAAGAGGGTGGCATGATGATGTGCACCAGGCAGCCTCCCCGCTTCAGTTGCTTCCCTTCTAGCGTGGCATTTTATAGCCAGCTCTGGAGATCTAATAAAAGTTCGGAACAGATCCTTATTTTTGGCACACAAACTCACTTCTCACTACAAAGGAGCCTGTCGGGTGTTTCTGCAGGCAGCCCCGGCTGCTCAGTGCTCCTTTATGTTGCTTGTGTTCTTTGTGCCTAAAAGCAGCCTTAGTTAGTAGGTACTGTCAGAGCATATAAAATTTAGACTATGTGGGGATCAAAACTTCTTTTGGTACTCGGTAACTGCTGTAGGGAGAAGTCCACAGATGTTGTTTATGAGCAAATATTATTTTTCACAGTCAGGCATGTTTACAAGGCAGTGATGTTCTTATGCAACTGCTTTATAGCACCGGGACCTTTCTGCTGGGTCTTTATTTGATTACAGCTGATGGTGAACAAGCTGGTTAACAGCTACGCACAAAGAAGACTCCTATGACAGCAAGGGGGATGAACTGAAATGAAACAGATTCATTTCAGCTAAATTCTGCCCAGCCTGGATTATCTCGCCGTGTTTTTTTTAGCGTCAGTAACCCAACCCAAGCCACTCGCCTCGAATCGTGAATCGGCACAGGGGATGTCCAGGTAGCAAGACAAATTGAAGAGACAAAAGAAAAAAAAAAACGAACTCTCCAAGTTAATGTGCAAAGCTTTATAACTGCTAGAATTTTTTTAAGGTTACTTGAACATGATCACTTTGCCCGTGCAGAAGACAGGTGAGGCTGGTACTCAGAATACACCTCACTGTTCTTTCATAGCCTGGCCCCCATCTAAATCAAACTGCCCTCATCCCGGATCCACCCAGGTTCCTGCAGGGTGCCAGAGACCCTGCTCACTTGTGGCTCTGGCTGTAGGGCCAGGGCCCTTCTTTGCGGCAATCCCTTTGGCCGTGAACACATTTTAAATACAAGCTTCCGAATCTCATTACTGGCTGCCCTTTCCTCTTCCATTCATTTTTCTCCTAACAATGCACCTGCCAATATCTGCCCCTGAGCCCCATTTTAAGTAGCATTTTCCATAATTAATGTCACACTCTTGCTCCCTATCTATCTTTGGCAACTGCCGACCGCCTGCAGCAGGACCAGAGGAGAGGGAAAGCCCTTCCTGGGTATAACAATAACACAACACCCATTCCTGGAAGAATGATGAGATAGGCTGCGTAATAAATATTTATAAGAGCAAGCGTAATGAAATGAATGTGTAGTATACCGGGGCTCCCTTAGGGTTTGGTCATCACATGGGTTTTTTTCCCCTGCTTTTCTTTCTTCTCTGTTACACAGAATTGTCCTGATGTCTCTGGGTTGTCGAGCAAATTGCTTATTGTGTTGCTCACTTACACAATGCATGTTATTATGTGCAACCAGCTGCTCCTGTTTGGCATTGCTTGCACATACGGAACAGGAGGCTACCATCACTGTTCTCGTCTGGAAGTCAACGTTCCCCTCGAGCGCCGAAGTTGCTGCCAGATCAGAAGAAGTCTGGCAACGAGGCGAGTCCCAGTGGTAAAGGTCCCTGGGCGACTCCTCTTCTGGGAAGACCGAGGTTGCAGTTTTGCAGGGAGTGTGAGCTGATCCAGCTTCGTGCTGCCATTGAAAGCTTCCTCGTGCCCCTGTCTGTATATTCCCATTGTTTTCCTTGTGCTAGCACTAACTCTTGAGCGATTGTGTGGGGAGCTGGAGCAGGGGACTGATTTTGTTGTTATTGTTGTCGCCAATTAAGTTTTCAGCACCATCCTTTCCTCTGTCCAGCTCTGGGCTCATTCAAGCACTAATGCCGTCATAAAGGAAAGAGCAGCCAACTCTTCTGGTAATTAGAGCAGCTTAAATCCATCACAAAACATCGGCCTCAGTGTTGCAAGCCTGTCTGGAGTCAGAGATGGTCAGCAACCAGAGCAAGGCTGTATCTGAGACTGGAAAGTTTAATCCTGCTTGGGAAGGGAAAGAACCTAAGCGTGGTCCCAGACACGTCTCAGGCACCGACTCCCTGCAAGATGGGAGCTGTGGGCAGCACTTCATACCTGCCAAACTGGAGGGCACCAGCCCCCGCGGGATGCTTTCACTGAAGGAAAGTGCTTTTGAACGAGTTCAACTACAAAAGTTTCAACGTGCTTTAGCTTCTGAGCTACAGGGTTTGGCAGCGGGGGGATTTGTGTCTGAGCTGCTGTTCCTGATCAGTGGGCTGGGGGTGGGAGGGGGCAATCTCCAAAGAAAGTGCCTATTCCAAATTTAACCAGTCCTCTTCAGCGTGAAGTGGATTAAACTAAAGAGACTATAAAGCAGCTTTGGGCTGGAATAAGAACAGCCTCATTGTGATTTTTAAAATAGCTATTCTGCTCCAAATCGCTGTCTCCATGAACATTGACTTAACTTCCATTTCTTCCCCTCGCTTTAACCGCTCTGACCCTGGACCGCAGCTTCTCAGTGCTCTGAACCCAGCCCACGGGAGGCAGCCAGACTGTTTCCAGAGGTAGGGTTCGGACTTAGCCTAGAACTGGGCCAATGCTACGCCGCCTATTTAATAAAAATACGCAACGTGCTGTGGGACTTCTTGTTCCTTGCTGCTTTCCCCTGAAATGCCTTCCCCTGTTCTCTGGCTTTCTTCTATTTCAGGGAGTCTTCTTTGGGAGCAAGCGGTGGTTTTTACCTACACTTGTTTAGTATCTTGCACAACCAGTAGCCTGAATGCTACAGCTGCCCCCTGGAAGTGGCTGCTTAGTGTGAGTATGGAGCAGTTCTGGTTCAGCTGCTGGTTCAGTAACGCGTGCTGCTGTGCTTTGAGGCCTCTTGAGTCTTCACCAACCTCTCAAAAGCGTGGATCCCACCTTGGCTGCAGGCTGCTTGCATGGGAAAAGCTCCTGCTGAGCTAGGGAAATTCACAGTAGCTTTTGCTGGATTTCCTTAACGAGCTCTTCATTGCTGGGATCTTACAGGAAGCACGAGATACATACGATGTGCTGTCCATAAACCTGACTCATCAGTGATTTATCTTTTTTTTAGGAGAGCAGAAATAATGTCTCCTGAAGAGGGAACAAAATCTAAACTACAAAAACCCACCGCTCGCTGCTGCTCCTCTTTGCCAGTTGTGCTTTCTCAGCTCAAAGTGTCGGAGGTTTGCAGCTATTGAAAGGTAAAAGGAAACTTCTCACTGACAGGGGAGTCTGTAGCACATGAAGGGGGGCTTTTGCATACGATAAGTATTGGGGCAGAAATGCCATTATCTGGAGAAGGATTGTCCCTTCTGTTGGCACGGCTGCTGTCACTTTGTTCTTGACGGACTTACAGCCAGGCAATTATCCCATCCTTCCCAAATCTACCAAGTGGCTCTTTCTCCAGCTCTCCTTCCTCTGTAAATGCTGCGAGAAGTCATTTCACATGGCACAGGGCAGCCCCGCGAGCGGCTGAAGCTGCTCGTGCCTACCTAGGAGGTGTGACACCAGAAACACCTCCCTGCAGCCGCCGGCCCGGCTCCTGCGAACACACATCAGCTGGCGTTGGCTTCGGTCGTGAAAGGTTCACGCTGAGGAAGCGTCGGTCGTTGCAATCTCAGTTTGTCTGTGCCAGCGTGGGGGAGAGGGGTGGATGCTGGGGACTTGGTGTTACTCGCACAACGAATGGGTGGTGTTGGTGTGAAAGGAGCTGGTGCTCAGGGTCACATTCACAGTTCAGGGGCTCTTTGCTAAGTCTTATTTTCTCTCTTTTTTTTTTTTTTTTTTCCAGGGAATATATCTGTTATAAGCTTGGCTTTACCAAAATGCTGGTTTAATTCCTGTTTCTGCTGCCATTCAGAAGCCAGAGACGTGTCACAGAGGAGTCAAGCAACACTGCAATATGAGGCAGAGAGCCAAGGCAAGAATTAGACCTGGGGTTTTTTTGACACTTTGTGCCTGCTCCTAACCCTGACCTGCTGTCAAGAAGCTGGGTCAGTGCTTTAACACAGGCAGGTGCTGTTAGTCAGAGGGTGCAGTATTTTGCAGATCACCAGCAGTTTTCATTATTTATATTATACCAGATTTGCCTGACTTTTAAGTTTCCTTGCTTCAAGGAAGGGAGAAGTATCTGGAATTTGAGGGGAAAAAGGCAGGGGTGTGTCTGAAAGAAAGCACTGGCAGACATAATGAGGAGGCATTCCTCTAAAGCCTCATTAAAGCAACTTGACAGCACCTTAACAATCACCTCACATGGTAGGAGCAGGTGAGAAAGGCCCAGAGAAAAAGGATGGCTTGCGGAGGTGGTTAATCTTTAGCTCTGTGCTGGCAGAGCACAGAAGACAGTGCTGCTATCCCCTTCTCTTTCTGCAGGGAGGGAAGTGTATGGATAGTGCAGGGAGAGGGGCGGTGGGTTTGCTGTGGCCTTATTACCTCCTCCTGCCCAGCCGGGAGGGCCCCGATGCTGGGCAAAGCCTCCTTGGACATCTGTCCAGAGCAGGGGGCTGCTGGCTCCCAGTGCTTGGCTGCGCTGATACTGCCAAGTGCCAGCTTAGAGTTGCATAACCCATACACACAGGAAACCTGCTTCCCATCACACAGCCTTTCTGGTTTCATTTAAGTTTTTATAGTTTGTTATACAAGCTAATAAATGGGAAGATTTCCATTGAAAAGGTTTATTTTTTTCACATTCTGCATAGCTGGAGCCTTCTCTCCATTCCACACCAGCACGATAAAACATCCCAGTGTGCCAAGCAGCCTCTTCTCCTTTCAGAGACCAAAGCCGACCCGCTCTGGAGGTGGCTGTCCTTCTGCTTGGCACCAGACACTGCCATCTAAAGAAGGTCTCAGTGTCATTTGCCCTTGGGACTAAACCTGCAGCTGTGGCTCTATATGCAGATGTGTGGCGTCACTTTGTGTCTGGGACCCAGCTAAACTAGGGAGGTAACAGCCTCAGTCTCCATCTTTCTGCACCCTTCAGCTCCCTGCCTCATTTCTGCTGCTGGGCTTGGTGGTGGATGAGTCCTGTCTCCTTCTGCAGCGATTGGGTGGTGACTGTTTATGCCATGTGGTTTATTTGCTTTATTTTTGAAGGCAGCTGAGAAGCATAGGCTAGATTTGGGCACCTGAAAAGCCCAGTGAACAATACACACCTGAAGGAGTTGTGCTTTGAAATGAGCCCCAGCAGGACTGCAGAACAATAGAATCATAGAATCCTTTGGCTGGAAGAGGCCTTGAAAATCATCGAGTCCACCTGTTAACCCAGCACTGCCAGGGCATCATTGACCCCTGTCCCTCAGGACCACAGCTCCACGGGGGGCTTGGAAACCCCTCCAGGGGTCACAGGGACTCCACCCCTGCCCTGGGCAG
>JANHFX010005094.1:3946-19923 GCA_027560015.1 Chloroceryle amazona
TCCCTGCTCTCAGCAGGGGGGTTGGACTGGATGACCTCTAGAGGTCCCTTCCAACCCAGACATTTCTATGATTCTATGGTTCTATGATCCTTATCTCATAAAGCTGTGATGCCAGCTTCTGCACCACAGGTCAGTGTTTAGCTTAAGCTGAAATCTATGAAGAAATTGTAGTTCATAGTCTTTTATTTCTGCTGTCTGTGTCATTTGAGAACTGATTTTCTAACCAGGGCAGCTCAGGAGAGGGTTGTTGATATGGGCAGATGATGACCAAACTGTTTTTGTTAAAAATCTTGTATGGGCATCCCTTTCTGGGCAGAGAATGGGCCTCTGTGCAATGCCATCCATGTAAAAATGGGAAAAGGGCATTATTCTGGGAATGGGATCCAAGCTCAGAGGATATTGATATTTGTAATTCTGTGAAACCCTGTTACTTGGTAGAAGGGATGAGACTGAACAAAAAAAACCTCAGGACACCCGGAGTCAGAGCCCTGGATCTGGTTTTGTAAAACCAATGACCCAAGGGGACATTTCCTGGGCAGAAATGATCACCTAAAGCTGTGGCTAAAGAGAAGAAGTTCTGGGTTTTGGGATGGCTGGGGTTTAATCATGAATATGTATTTTTTAAAATAACCAACAGATTAATGAAGGGCTGCTGAAAGAAGCTGTTCGTACCCATCCTGCGAGTAAGGCAACTGCAAAACCAACGCACTCAATACGGGTGAGCAGGGCTGGTTTAAAGCTATTTACACAAGTAACCTGAGCCTGGGAAATAATGTGAATTTCTGACACATTTAACTCAAACCATGGGGGAAAACTTCCCTTTTCCGTGCTATGGCCCCCAACAGCATCCACTCTCCAGGGAGCCCTCCATTCCCCAGGATGAGGGTACCATCCTTCCCACCCTTTCTCCTTGGGAAGGCTGAGAGGAGCCAGCCTGTCCCCATGCCCTTCAAAGGTTTGCACATGAGATGGAGATACATGGGATCTTTAAACTAGCTTTTGTTCCTTGTAAGCACTCTTACATGCACACTGCTACATGTTAAACAGAAGTTAACTTTCTTTCATTTTAGAGCATGAACTTTCAGCCAATGCATTTCTGCTGTCTGAAGTGGAGCTGGAGTTTGGCCCTACAGCTTTTCCCATAAGAGTGTAATGTCAGAAAAGGTAATGATATATGTTAAGTCCTACAAAGAATAAAGCCTAAAATTTGTCTTTCATTTTGGATTCTGGAATTGATGGCATTTACTAATTTACTTGTTTTTTCTAACATTCATTAATTGAATTTTAGAAACACAGAATAGCTGCAGTTGGCATCATGGGGTGGGAAAATAATTCCATGTTGGTCTCTGTGAGCCCCAAAGGTTTATGCAGCAAGAGCAGCTTTGAGGTATGCCACTGCATTGCAGAGGATGTGCTGCTGCCAGGAGGACAAGCAGTTCGACCTCAAAGCTGGGCACTTGTTTTTGGAAGCCACTTTCTGCAGGGGTGGTAGGTTCAGGGCACTGCGAGGCACCCAGGTGCCAGCTGTAGGGGGTTAGATGTGGGTGTTGCCCAACAAGGAGACTCACAGTGCCTGGAAGCCCTTTGGCAAGGAGGTCCCCCCACAGCCGAGCCCGCAAAATGAGCCTTAATGCCCCAGCTAATCCTTGTGTCGCTGTTACTCAGCTGAGCCCAGAACAAAATCCCTGTCATTTCTTAACATCAGCTTAATGACTGCTGTGGCTTACTGCCCTGGTGATAGATGATGATGGTGTTAGTAATGATGATAGGGATGTTAATAATGATGATAATAATAATAATATGGCAAGCCCAAAGATTGGCAGATTCACTCCCCTCCCTAGACAAGATGATACCAGCTCCCATCCTCACTGTGATTTTCCTCTCTGGTTCCTGCCATGCTCAGGAGCATCTCATACTGATAGACCTGGCATACTCCTCCTTGCTTGTCACCGGGTGACCATGACACTGATAAATGATGCATGTGCTCTGGAAAGAAGGCAAAGAGCCTTTGTCTGCTTTTAATCTATAGTTTTAAATAATTAAGTAAGGCTAATTCTGGTATTTATAATGCAATAGGGTGAGTGTAACTCGGTGTGGCCTCCATGGGAAGCAGTTCCCAGCTATCGGGTGGCTGCCTCGGGGCAGCAGGTGCACACGCTCCGGGTCCCTTTGCCTTTGCTCAGTCCTGATGTTCAGGAATAAACCCCACGAGGTTATGGGGTTGGAAAGGGAAAGAAAACCCTAAAGGAAATGTAAAACGGGGCAGAGGGACATGATCCTGCAACTCCTGGTACCGCTGCCACATGTCGGCACTGTTCCTGCCTTTGCCTCTCTGATGAGCACATGCTGGGGATGGGACTGCCAGTATAGCCTGCCAGTGCTCCCCACCAGTACAGCCTGTGCTGCTCACCAGTACAGACAGTGCCCCCTACCAGTACAACCAGTGTTCTCCCACTAGTATAACTAGTCCTGCCCACCCTTGCTGAGCACCATGCCAGCACTGCAGTCCATGGGGCTGGGGTCTCCCATTTACACCAGCACCACACCCACCAAAGGTGGGGGGTGCACACAGAGGGTACCGGGCCCAGCCTGGGCTGCTCACACACCGCTGACACCTGCAATCACCCTAAATGTAAAGGACTCTGAGATGTCACCATGGTCACCAGCTGACCTTTGCACTCATGGACACCTATTTGGAAGAGAGAAATCCTGGCAGGTTTGGGGCTAGCTGAGCTGTCTGGTGTGTAGAAGTTCCAAGTTCCCTCTTTTGTGTTGGCTAAAGCTGGAAATACTTGTACAGTCAGGCAGCAGCGAGCTCCCCTCTGCCTGCAGGCAGACAGGATTGGGTGTGCTGGTTAATCATTTCATTTAATTACCTTGGACTGTGATAAGCAAAGATAACAAGACTGGGATCCCACTCTGTTAGCAATCACCAAGGGACATCAGCCCCACGCCTTTTGCAAGCAGCATGTGGAGCGGCTTGTATAGTTTTGTTAAGCGTGACAGATACTTAGCAGCATTTCTCAATCACAAACTTTTAATATCTCACCAAATATTTGCTCTGTGCATTTGCTTGCCTGTGATAGAGACTTACATCAATCATTAATAAATATTTTAAGGCAGCTCAAAGGTATTTTGTTGAATACAGAGAAAATCCTCCCATGTTGATTTGCCAGGGCTGTATTAGCAAGTCCCCCCAGTCCAGCCTAATGCCTCTCCAAGAAGAGGGTTTGGATTGCAGCATGGGTTTGCTTGAGGAGTTTCTTGTGGGCTCTGCATCTGTTTTGAAAGGCAAAAGAAGCAGAAGGGCAGCTTCTCTACCAGCTACTGAACTATTAAAGTAACTATTAAAGTATCTCAAATAAAATTAAAACTGGGGTCCAAGGTCACCTGTGCATAAATACATCTGCAGTGCAGTCTAATCCCACAGGGGCTCAGCAGCCTGTCCCTGCAGCGGGGAGCTCTTAGGCCAGCCTGGGGGGCCCTGGGCTTACCTGATTTCCGCAGCGTGGCCCTGGGAAGCCCGGAGGGCAGGTGCTGCCCAGTGCCCCCCGACATAGGGCTGTGGGGGCTGAGGCTGCCACTTCTGCCCGCCTGCGCTCGTGCCTGCATGACTTTTGTCCGGGTCCAATGAAGCTGCCACGTCTCTCTGGCAGGAGTGGGGACGGCAGTCACGTGGAGGCAGCTGCTGCACCGGTGCTTCCTCCCTGCTGCTTTTGCCACCCTAAGGGGACCCCACTGAGAGATGGTACTTAGCCAGCAGTAGCCGGTGGCCTTGCCCACTCCCTGGTGCTGGTCCAAAAGGTCTCTCTGGCACCCTGGAAATTTGCTCCCTTTGCTCTTCGTTGACAGATGATGTTTCTCCAGGATGGATGAACAAGCTAAGCATTTTTTTCCCCCAAAGCAAACAGCTCCATGTGTGCCCAGGCACCCGAGCAGCCTGCTCAGCACAGCTGCTGTTGCCGGCAGAGAGGTCGTGTCCCTACTCCACGGAGGACAATTTCTCCTAAGCGTGCCTTAACCACGCTCCCGGAGAAATCAGATCGCCCCAGAGGAAGCTGCACGCCCACTCTCTTTAGCAACCACTGCAACAGCCAAGCCCGGCACCAGGGCAACCGCTCGAGTTATCGTGATTATTCCCTGGTGTGTTGCAACACCCCGTCATCTACTGACTGCTGCATGGTCCAGGGGGAGCAGCTGCTGCACCCCATGGGTAAGGGCTGTGGGAGGGAGAAGCAGCCCCTGCACATGACCTACGGGCAGCCTCCAGGCACCAGGGGTGGGTGATGCCACTGTATCACTGCCCCAGGCTCCTGCTGCCCCAGATCTCATCCTGATGAGATGCAGCCCCTGCCTGGATTGGGCTCCTTGTCACCATCCTCACTGTGGCTGGAGGTACCATTTTGGCTGTCCCTGAATAGCCATGACCTGGGAAACCAGAGGCTGCAAAGCTGGTGGAAGAGGAGTTAAATCACCCTAGCAGCTCTTTTTGTCTCTCAGGTGAGTGCTGCAGTCCAGCTCTGACCAGGTTGCCCTATGCCAGCCTGCAGATGTGCAGTGTTTCAGGTAGGGATGGGGTGAAATCATTTCCACCCAGAGGAAGGGCATAAAAGAAGGAAGGGGATAAGAGAAGCCAGGGGTCACTGCCATGGTGCTCAGCCACATTCATACACCACAGCATCCAGGGGTGCATGCACTGTCATGGCCACATCCTGGCCTGATGCTTCCACCCTGGGAATAACTGGAGAGAGACCAGGCTGCCATGAGCAAGAGGGTGCTTATTCACTTATTTCCACCTCTCCACATTTTGCTCTCATCCACATCCCCCCATCCCAGCCTCATTCTCCAGCCAAGGACTCAGCAGCACTGTGTGTTAACAGAGGCACCAGTCTCTCCCAGCTTGTCTTACAAAGTCCTCCCCGGGACAGTGCTGGCTACTGGCACTCACCTGAGATGGCATTCCCAGTCTTTCCGCTTCCACTCAGACACTTGGGCTGAAGGGAATATTCTTTCTGGAAGAAAAGACAAGAGAGAAATGAGACAGGACTGTACAGATATTGCTCTGTTACAGGAGATGAAATAAAGGAGGAGTTGCTGGTCATATTTTTTTTTTAATCTCCAGTGGCTCTTAAATTTGACATGGTTCATCAAAGGCAGGAGTTGAGAGGCAGGCTGGTCTGCATGCCCCTGTGTGTGGTGTGTGCATATGTGTGCTTGTGTGAGTACAGTCAGCCAGTCCCAACCAGCCATGGGTTAGACACAGGCAGGATTTTGAAGATCCCACACAACTTTGGCTCTAGACCAAGGCTGTGGCAGATGAGAAGGCTTTAAGTGGGGAGATTATGAAGTTTGTCTGCTCAAACTGCAGCCTGCCTCTCAGACCATGTGTATCCCATGAGATTTTTGTGGCCATGCAGATTCCCTTCACTTTGCTCATTGCTCCATAGCCTGGCTGCTCATTGCACGTTCCAAAATACCATTTTGGCTCAATTTTTAACTGAAAAAGAGCTGGATGCACATCTGTACTACTCACAGTTGCATTTGAATAGGCTAAGTAGCAGGTGGTGAGCTTCAGTTCTGTGAGTTCACCGGAGATGTGTCAAAGGGGGGAAAGTGCATCATTTTAAACCATCGTTGAGCTTCTCAGAAAGTTTGGTTATGTCTAGTAGATGTGGAAGTGTAAAAGGGCTGTGATCTGTCGTGACCTGCTTTCAATGGGCAAGCCAAATTTTCTTGACATATTTATGTCTGATAAACCCTGGTACATGACCAGCTACACATCTGGGTTATTCTCTGCAGGGAACTGGGTTTGTGGGGTTCTTAGGACCTCCCATCCTGAACCAGAGACCTTTTCATCGCAAAAGTGTTTTTCTAGGAGCTCCTTGCACAATGATTCTCTGTTATCTAAATTAGTAAGTAATCTCACTCTGTTCTCCTGAGTCTTTGGGATTAACAAAAAGCCTTCATATTCCTCCTGTAGCTCCCTGAAGGTTACTGTGTGAAGGCGGGTGATTGGTGGGTGGTATTTATCTGGAGTGGCTCCTGCAGATAGAGTTGCATCATTCACCAACTGCCCCCATGTTTCCTATGAAGTGGCTTCATGTCCCAGGAGAAGGTGGTGGAGGGAGCTCTCCTCAGCATCCCTCATTGCATATCCTGTGCCCAGCATGGTCCCGTGTTGCTGTGAGTACTGTGGGGCATTTCATAGAATCATAGAATGGCTTGAGTTGGAAGGGACCTTAAAGATCATCTAGTTCCAACCCCACTGCCATGGGCAGGGACACTCCCCACCAGACTGGGTTGCTCAGAGCCTCATCTAGCCCGGTCTTAAACACTTCCAGGGATGAGGCAGGTGGGAGTCTTGTTTGAAGGTGTCAGCCCCAGAGGAGCAAGCCCAGGGGAGTCCCTGTGCCAGGAGCACAGGGGTGTTGCTGATGGGTGGCTGTATGTTTAATGAATGCTGGGAAGAGGACCGTGGCTCTGGGGGAGCCCACAGCCAGGTCCTTGTTACTGGGGCTGTACATTAGACTGTCTTTTAGCTTCTGAGTTACTAGCTAGCCAATGCTGGTAGTGATGTTGGCTGCTGGCTGACATTTCTCTAGACAACTGCTGCAGCACCAGGAGCTTTCTTGTGTGGACATGTCTCCTGTGTATTAAAAAACCCCAGACATGTCAAGAGAGTGCCCAACACAAATACTGTCTTTTCCAAGGTTGTGTAACACAGCCAGCCGATGTGAATGCAGTGACAGAGAGATAACGCTGTCGCCAAGATGGGCTTGCTGTCTGCCTGGCTGCAGCACTGAGGAGCCTTGATGCAAGCTGTGAATTACAGAGCAGACAGCTCTGCCTGGCCCTGCCTAACTCTGTCTTTATTAAATCTCCGCTCACAGCACAGGGTTGGGAGCACAGTGTCACTGCCAGTCATGTTCAGGCTTTCGATACGCAGACAAAAATTCTGACCCCACTAAAACCACCCGGAGCTGGGACTTGAAGACAGACAGCATTTCAATTCCTGTTGCAGGGAGGTCCTGGGGGCTGGTTAAATATTTTTTCTTCTGGGTTAATGCTAGATGTTGGCTGAGGTGCTGTTTGTGCTGGAGGGGGCCAGCTGGGCAGCCTGGCCCTTCCTCCCACTGTGTGTCCCAGCCCCCAGAACAAACTTCGTGCAATCCCATTGCTACCTAAGAAGTTGTGCTGGGTGCACTGTGGTGGTGACCTTGACAGCTTCACAGCCAAGGCCAGGGGACATGTAGGCTGGTCAGAGCTCTGCTTGGTCCCTGATACCCCATCACCTCCATGGCAGGGGGTGGCTGTATAAATACTCCTGCTAATCTCCACTCGAGCTATGAGTGTGTTTGCAGAGCAGGATGGTTTCTTGTACCTTCCCAGCTCACAGCAGGGAGTTAATGATTGCCCACATGAGACTTTTGTCTGCTTCCCATGGGACAAATCAGATTATGTGAGTCTGTCCCCAACCCAGTTGGGTGGGGGGGATGGGTACCTCAGGGGTCAGAAGGCTTCATTTGACAATGCGAGAGCTCAGATGGGGAGGGTGTATTGCAGTAACTGGGTGGAAAATGCCTTCTATTTTCTCCAGACTTCCTATTTCCATGTGAAACTCACTTCTGTGTGCAGTGCAACTGCATCTTGCCAGGAGCAAGATGTAGTAATAAAATCAGGTATGGACAGTAACACTGTGCCCCACTGCAGGACAAATACAAGTATGCCAGAAAAATGAAGGAGGAGCTGCCCCATGCACGCCTGGTGCTTCCATCAGTGCCAGCAGCAACCAGCCTGCAGCAGCCCCAGACAGGGAATTCTCCAGTAAGAGAAGGAGGATCCTGGAGACACTGTGCGGATGGAAGCAGATACCACTTCTACCTCAGAGGCCAGCTGCTGCCTGGGATCCCCAGCCTGCTTTGAGCATGTCAGCAAAGACACCTACCAGTTGAGCTGGAAATAGCCTGGCTATTAAATGGGGTTAAATGAAACAAAGCAATACAAGGTATAAATACTAAGTAGTCCCACATTGTACTTCTACTGTTCTTTGTTATGCCCAAACATCCTGGGCATCATCATATGCCAGCAGGACTGTTCCTGGCCCTGACTCCAATGAACAGCAAAGAGGTCCTGCAGCAAATGTCTGGAGGCAGTTTTGCAGATGTAGGCTGCTTTGACCCACCAGCTCTAAGCAGGCATCCCTCCTCCACGGCTCCTTGATCAGGGAGTGCAATGCTCCTGCTGCGGCTTAAAGCCAGCCTCCCTGTATAAACCATTAATCAGTGTTACTTGGCCTATACATGGGTGCTCTAGTATTTACTTGCAGTAAAATTGATAGCTGGTAATTTTGGACCATGTCTGTGCTTTGATGAAAGCAGTTAGGGAAATGAGCCGTCAGCGCAGCCAGAGTGTGAGCCACAGAGAGGGCAAGAAGGATGGTTTCAGGCAGATTCAGATCAATATGGGTGCCATTAAGGTGCAGTATCATGGCATCTATACTGTGCTGTAGTCAAAATCTGAGCTAATAAATTAGGCAAGAAATTGCTGCAATCACATCAGGGTGATAAAGAGGTATTAAAGTGGGCAAAATGCCACTGAGACGGAGAACTGATGTGAATCCCCCACAGACCTGGTTTTAAGAGGGAGGCACCATTAGCAGGACTGGAAACTGCCCAGTCTATCTGGGAGCAGATGGACTCAGAGAAAGGTGCTCTGTCCATAAGGTGCCATGGCAGCTGCTGACATCAGTGTTCAGTGAACGAACATATCCATTGATTAAAATAGTCGTATTGCTTAACCCAGAGGCTTTGAAAGAAGTTGTTGTGACTTGGAACAAGGCATTGATGGTTGGCAGATCAAAGGCAACATTTCTGTGTTTGACGAAGCCATGAAACCTGCAATTCAGAGGTTAGACAAATTGTATTCTAACACTGCTTTCATCTAGTCCTGGTGTTTCAACCAGTCCTGGTGCTATGAAAATCCATGCTCCTGGATGCTGAGATACCAACTAAGCTGTTGCCCAAACCTCTTGTGTTACTGATGAATTCTGGTCTATCTGCTCATAACAGCTGGGACTTATCCAGAGAGCTCAGTGAAATCATCCACTGGAAGAAACTTTTGAGGATTAGTAAGATTTTTTCCCATCTGTGATGTCAATGCACAAAAATCTGCCAGCTTGATTGTTTTGCTGCAAAGTCTTGCCATGTGAGGTGTTGAGGCTGATTTGATTCAGCAAGCTGGTGCACAAGTTTGCTGAGATGATGTCATTTTCTTGTTAAGAAGAAACACAGAGAAAAACAGCCGCATACCCCAGTGCCTAATATCACTGCTAACTCCCTCCTGGCCTTGGCTGGAGGACGTGCTGCAGTTTAGATGAATTTTCAGAACTTCTTCAGGGCTAGGAAAGGCAGTATAACAACTCTTCCCTCCAGAACTGGCAGACTGGGCTCTTCCTTCCTGGTGGAGGTCATGATGTAGCTGCTGTTGGTGCTGTTGCAAGAAACTGTGGGTTCCTCCCTCTTGCAGGAACAGAGCTATGCTGGGTTTGAGAGAGTTATTCCCTGTCAGGGAGCTTGACCATGCACATTCCTCTGCTCCCAGCTCATTATGAGACACTGTTATTTTGGCAGGTTTTGCAATCAGGACTGGCAGCCACCCAGGAATCAATGTCCAGGCACATCCTGGCGCTTACAGCTATGAAATCTGCTGCCATGGCACTGCCCTTGTCATGGGAAGGGGTCTCAGCAGGGTCTCTGAACCACCACAGCATCCAGTGCCCAGTCCCACTGCTCTTTGTGCCAGGCTGCCTGCTGCTCTGCCGCCCTTCTCCAGCCCTCCATCTGCACTTGCTCAGGGGTGAGCAAGTTCGTCAAGCGAAGCTGTGAGCTTGTATTACTCCTGGTCCCTGGCCACAGCCATAGCTGATTTCACTATCATATTGCAAAGGACTCTGAGAAATATCAAGTTATTGGTGTAACATTTCATTACGAGTTTTCTGACCTCTACAAGTCTGCAGCATTTCTTGGGCTAAAGTGGAGCTGAGACTGGATGCCTGTGGCCACTCTCAAGAGGGAATCTAGAAGCCTTGGGGATTTTTTGACAACAGCAATTTGTAGATCTAGGCTTGCAAGGGAGGCTGGGCTCTCGGTCTGGATATGGGGCCAGGCTCACGTTATTGCAGCTCCTGCGTTGCTCTCAGGGAGCACCAGCCAGGTGGCCACTTTGCTGCCTAGTCAACTGGAAAATTGAAAATGCTTCAAATAGCACTCAGTGTTACTTTATTCATAAAGAAAACACAATTTGACACAGATGAGTGCTGTGCTGACCTCTGCCTGTCTTTGTCACCAATGCCACTCCCTTGCCAAATCCTTGCAGTGAGGCTGGCCCCAGAAGGCAAGCACAGCCCTCCTGCGGCCATGAAAGCTGGCAAATCGCATCTGATTTCACACACTGCCCAGGAAAAGAAGTGGGAAAAAAAAAAAAAAAAAAGCTAAAGTAAGGAAGTAAAGTAAGGAAACAGCAGCTCACTGTTGGAGCCACCAGCCCCAAGGCAGGGACCCCCCCGACTGAGCTCCCCGCTGAAGCTGAGCAAATGCTGCTCCCCAGCTGCATAGGGCCCTGCAGCTGGGGAGATGGAGTGTGACACACCAGACCTCAGCCAAAAATTTTCTGCAAATTAATGAGACCAATCAGTGACAGGGCTCAGCCCTGAGGCAACTGGTGCACAAGGCTCATTTGTCAGCATTCAAGCTGACTGTGAAGCCTGACATCCCACTGCAAGGGGGATGGAGAGGGTCTCAGCAGCTTCCTAGCACAAACTGGAGCAGTGCATCCATCCATCTGCACAGTGCTCATGCTCTTACTGTTTTGCCTTGGTCCTAAGGAAACCCTTACGTGCAGTTCAGTGCTCTTTAATCTTGTCCTTTGCAATGTGCAGAGCACGTAACACTGCTGCATTCTGGGACAAAACCAAATTCTCACTCTGCTATCTATTGGCAGTACCTGCATTGCCCATCTTAATGCTGGTAGCAGGAGTTAAGCTGTTGCTAAGGATAAACCATTTTTTAACCTGTCTCAGAAGCTTACTTTTGCCCTGTGCTGGAGGTGTGGCACCACTGATGATGTGAAAGACTGCTCCACTATTTCTGGTAATGCTGCTGACTGCACGGGAAGAACATGAGTCACTGGCACAAAATGGGCTCCAGCAGTTTTGGAGTGAATTGCTCTCATGCTGCAGAGAGACCAGTAAGACACTCTAAAGTGCCTTGAATAATGGTATTTTGCAAAAATAGGGATACCATTTATTTCTGGCACTGTGTCATGCTGTCTCAGAGCAACAAGGCTGAAGAAGCAACATTACTCCATTTCACAACTGGGGACTATATGTTAGGGGCCAAGGATAATGCTGCCATTAGAAATCCGCTCTTCTGACACCACCTTGTTAAGCTCTTTACCTGGACAGGATCACTAGAATTGGTCCTTAGATTCAAAAAATGAGGTTTGTGAAAAATAAGGGCAGAAATGCCCTGGCAGTCCCAGGTGCCTCTAGTACCAGGCTGGCAAGGTAGAGCAGGGTGGTAAGTTCCTGACGGGCAGTGTGTGGCAGCAGCAGCCAGCTGGCTTCTGTGCAGGGGGTACCCCAAAGGGAGTGGGCCAGAAGGGAGGAGGTTTGGCTGTCATCTGGAACAAGATGCCGCCTACCAGGCTGCCTGCTACCATGGGCTGCAAATGGAGGGAGCAGTGGAAGAAGAGCTGAAGTATCCCTGTTATCACAGGGTTCATGAGGAGGCAGCAGGTGCCACTTGAGCAAGCCCCCCCCCCGGCGCAGACTGAAGCAGTGAAGCCTTTAATTGCTTTAATCCATTTTTATCTGAGGACTGCTGAGCCATCCCAGACCTGGCAGCTGCTGCATTTCCTATGCAGTGATCTTTCTGCTCTCCCCACGAGAGCATCATGAACCTCCCTTCAGTGTGAGCCCTCTTCCATGGCTCACTTGCAAGCCCAGATGTTGTAGGCAGCATTGGCCAGACCCAGCCAGCCTCTGTTCTTCCTCTGGAGAGGGTGACAGCATGCTTCTCTATGTCCTGCCTAGAACCTTCAACCACAGATCAAACCCCAGTATCACAGCTTCTCATGCATAGACTGGTGGGATGTGCTCAGTCACCTTAATGGTGTGAGGCCTGCATGTCCTGTGCTTGTGTGTGCACCTCTGTGCTGCTTCAGGACAAAGTCAGCTGTCTAGAGAGTTGGTGTGGATATCATGGCAGTAGGTTTTGCACTGTGATGAAGGGCACAGTGCATAGGCTGCTGATCCAGTGTAGCTGCAGAAGCACTAGTGCAGGTTGGGGCAGACACAGCCTTAAACTGAGGCTGCTTTGTCCAAATTAGTTCCATGCCAGCACTGAGCCCTTATGAATCCTCTGAGGACCAAAATGTCATCCTTTCCAGAGGCAGGGAGTGGGTCACATTAGATGCTGGAGATAGTTTCCCTGTGCTGCCTGGCTGCTTGGGATGAAGAGGTAATAAATAAAGTTGTGATCTGTTTCCAGGAGCAAGTGCACCCACTGTAATGAGTTTGGCTTCTGGGACTGGGGTGCTACAGCATCTTATTTTACTTTCTTTGAAAGCTACAAAAGCCTGGAGCAGTGTCACTTCCTAATTGGAGACCCCAGATGTCACCACCTGGATAGAGTCACCTTAGAGAGCTTCTGTGCGGGTTTAGGACCAGCCTTGACTCAGCTCTTACACTCTTGGCTGTGCCATGTCAGGTGAGAGGAATTGCAGACGTTTTCTGTCACGTGAGCCTGCCCTGTTATTTTCTGGGTATATGTTATTTTTGCCCAGAAATAAGCTTTGTATCAATGGTCTCCCCATTCTCATGAGGCACTTTGGGACTTTTCTGGTGTGCAAAGTTATCAGCTCTCATTCTGTCCCTCTGAATCAAGGCTTGTAGGCAGCACATGGCAAACCTCTGTTCCCAAGCACTGCAATGCTCCAGACACCGAAATATTGTGGTTCCCTGTTGCCATCTGATTTTTTGATTTGCTTCTGGGGCTAGTGCCATCAAACAACAGGTGGCATTCAGTGACTGTCGGGGGGACTTGTTCTGCTCTTGGACCTTGGCACCCACAGTCCCTCTAGCTGAAAGTGGAGTGGCAGCCCCAGCTGACGAGAGTGGGCAGGGTCCCTTGGAGGGCTCTTGTGCTGCCTGGGCACAGGGATGCTTTGAAAGAGCTGGCAGAGACAGTGGCTACCAGCTTTCTGAAATCGCTGTCAGGGAGAGCTATGGAAATGCGACCATGCCTGTGAGTCTGCAGAGTGTGTTGGGGCAGCAGTGTCCCAGCCTGCTGCCTTGGAGGACTGTGTCCCTACATTGTCCCCTCTCATGTGAGAGGGGTTACATGGAACCTCTCCTGGTTTCCACAAGCTACTGCATTTCATGCCTCTGTGTAGCTGAGCACTCCATCCCTTCTGGGAGAAATTTGGGCCTTATTCCTCATCTTCATTCTGAAGCGGTTTAAATTCCAGCTGCTGTCCATGCTGGTGGCTGAAAGGAAGATGCTGGTACAGAGATGAGGGGCAGAGTAAGAGAATTATTCCTCCTCCCCTCCTTGGCAAAGGAAATTTTTTAGGACTTGCTTTTTATTCTGGAGTTGAAATGTTGATTTCTGTAGCCTTCACCTCCCTTATCATATGAATAATGTGTATGATTGCTGGTGAGAAAACTCAATGAAGTGCAGCTAAGTGTGGTGGTGAAGTAGATTGTCAGAAGCCAAAGTTGTTCTGAAATGGGGCTCTGCTCTGGGCCAGATACACTGGGATAGCTGAGGGATATGGTGCATGTTCTGGGCCACCTCCCTTGTACCCTGAAGAGAGTCTGTCCTGTGTGAGCTGGAACACAAGCGAAAACACTTCTCTGTCCAGGCTTTGTAACCGGTGTAAGTTGTGTTTGTGGGCAAATCCTACCAGCAGCTCCCAGAATTGCTGGTCCTGTCCTTCTGCTCAGATGGAAGAGGATGCTCCCAAAGCCCCAGTTTTCAGCATGGGCAGCCAGGTACTGTGGTTTGCCTGAACAAGCAGAGCCTCTCCCTGTCACTGGCGTGCTGCCTCTTGTTATTTTAAACCAGCCACAGAGCAAAGCTCCCCACTCAACAGCAAGGCTAATCTCAGCTCATCTGACATTAGTGTAAACTGACACTCTTGGGAATTTGGGGATGGACAGAAAACTTTCCCTGGGGAAGCAGCCACTGTGCAAACCCTGCCTTGAGAAACCAGGGAGAAAAGCAGTGGAGAGGTGCAGGTGCCTGGGGGTCTGGGAGCATCTGCCGGAGCACCCTGGGGAGCTGCTGCTGGGGATGCTGTGGTTGCAGATTTATTTGAAGGTGGTTTGCTGTGGTTAGAGGGATGTTAGCCCTATTCTTGTGCCCAGCAGTGCTGGTGCTCTGCAGAGCAGAGGAACTGTCACCATCTCTGCAGCACTGCTGAAACAGCCCTTGCCTTGCAGCAAAGGGTACCCTGGCAGGGAACTGTGATTTGCTGGAGCCCTGCTGTTGGCTTGGACCCATGGGACAGTGGTGATACCAGAACAGGTTTCTTGGGAGCAGCTGCAGCCTTTGAAAGTAGAAATGTCCTTGGAGACACGCTGGCAGCCTTTCCGGTCCCTTTTGTTGTGGAGCTAGGGATTGCCTTGCACTCCACAATCCACTACTGTAATCCCCTTGGAGTGCTGCTCTGGTCTAAACTTAAAAGGGGTGCAGCTGAGACTGCTAATGCAGGCAGTGCTGGTGAGGGGTGCCGAGTCTCCTGCTCCATGCTCCTGTGTGGGTCTTCTCTGGGCTGTAGCTGCTGGATGGGGTCATGCCTGTGCCCTGAGCTGTGCTGGTTCTACGAGGGCTGGGGGAAGAACTTTCCTGCCTGTCACCTAGACCCCACCTGGTCCTTAGGGAGGGCTGGAGCTTGCCCACCCTGGAAATTCAGCAGAAAGAGGTTTCTTGTTTCCATCCCCCATCAATTTCAGCCTAACCATAAAGCACTGACCCAGGAGCTGCCAGTCAGACATCCCTGCTTGGTGCCAGCCAGGCAGTGGCACAGTCTTTTTTCAACGTTGGCAATGTTTGCAAGGCTGAAATGGGAGTGAAATCTCTGACCTACTGGTGCCCATGAAAGTAAAACTGTCTCAGAGCTTTTTGGGGCGGCCAGCAAGCTGTTGTGATGGGAGAACCCGAGCTCCTGGGAGCATTTCAAAGATGGGTCATTCAGTGATGAGAGGTGGTGGGATCACAGCGTTGTGCAAAGAGGGAGCAATGGGGAAAATTATCCAATAGTTATCTGGTCTGGTGGTAAAGGGGCTGGTATAGATAGCTTTGCATGCAGCAGGGCTGAACTGCGTGGCACTGAGCCAAGCCTGACCTAACCAGCTTATTTTTCTGCTTTCAATAATGCCTGTACAAATGTGCCGAAGCCTGAAGGTCAAGGCCATGTGAGCAAAGGTCTGGGGATTAGCTGTGGTCAGAGCATGGCTCCTCCTGGGTGTGCTGTCATAGCCTTGAGCACCAGGAACAACGGTAGTTCCCCTGTGTGCTGGAGACAGCATTTTATTGGCATGCTCGTTGTTGGAGAAGTGGGGAGCTGGCTGGGAACAGCACCTCCTGTCCCTGACTCTTCTCTTAGGTCCAGGAAAATAGATAAACATTTACTAGTCCCATATCAGCCCTGATTTTCCTTTTCACAGAATCACGGAATTACTGAGGCTGGAATAGACCTCCAAGATCATCAAGTCCAACCTATGAACCACCACCTGCTAGACCATGTTGTTAAGTGCCACATCCAGTCTTTCCTTAAACACCTCCAGGGATGGCGGCTCCAACACCTCCCTGGGCAGTCCATTCCAGTGTCTAATCACCCTCGCGTGAGGAAGTGCTTCCTAAGATCCAACCTAAACCTCCCCTGGTGCAGGTTCAGGCCATGCCCTCTCCTCC